>JAEIJG010000043.1:0-73645 GCA_037289395.1 Beauveria scarabaeidicola | reverse complement strand
CCCCACGGACTTTCTTTCTTTTTTTCTTTTTCTTTTTTTTTTTTTTTTTTTTGGAAATGACGCGGCATATCAATTTGCTGCAAGGCGTTGAGGCGCGCAGTCAGACAGCGACACAAGGATTACCAGTGTTTTTCAGGATGCAAGAAAATGTTGCATGAAGCAGCACTTTGGCGGCGACTTATCTTTTCTGGCCGTTTGTCTTTTTATTGACAGAAAGTGGACGGTAAGGCCAAGAAAGAGACAGGCCGCAGGAAACGCGCGCCTTTCCAAGTGAATAGAATTTCATGGCATGCTTTTTTCCCTGGTTGGGCATTTTTCCTTCCCGTTTGCGTTCTACTAGTTTCTTTGTTTTGTTTTTGAATGCATGCTGAGGGAAGGTTGGAAACAATATTGGAGTACGGAACATGAGTAGGTCGTAATTGATAATGACAGGAAATCACAATGAAACGAAGAAAATTGAATGCGATGGTCAGCAGACGGCCCATGGTAGTAGCTTGATCAGAAACATGTAAACTCTCTAGAAAAGGTGCCATCTGCGACAAATCAGTCACGACCTGTCTTGAGTTTGCTACTTCCCACGTGACGGTGTTCGTTTCGACGATAGCAAGTCTTAGCAGGTAGTGAGGAAGGCATTCAAGGCTGACAGGGGCGCCGTTCGATGCTGTCGCCCGTCTCCATTATACCTAATATCGGGGAGAAAAGAGGGTGCCAAGATAAGGTAATGCAGGAACCCGAGTATGTTGTGCGAATGCCGCACTGTTGAGAATGACGAGTTGTTACGATCTAGGTTGCCATTCATGGCGCACCAGGGGTGTAGTCGGCGCTCACGAGGAGGCCGCGGCGCGGCGCCTTTGACTGGGTCGTGAATGGTTCGCCTGGTCGGCTGCCTTGTCAATCACGCTCCTCACTTTTTTTGCTTCCAAGGCGGGTGAGCGTGGTTGAGGTACCCCGTTGCGGCGACGGCGAGCGCGGAGGTACTTGAAAGGTTCCTCCCCCCACCCCCCGGATCATCGTGGCGATAGCTTTTGCGCATAGTGCGGGCGCCGCTTTTCCCACCTGTCGCTGTTTGTCGCTGTCAGTCACCAGTGTGGGCGAATCTGGACATACAAGGAACGTATAGTACCAGGCCGATGTCGCGCGCGCTCTTCATGTTGAACAAGATCATGTGGAGTTTTCACTGCATCGGTCTTCTTGCGAAAGCCATTTTTCCTTTCTGTGCTTCCTTGAGAAGTTATCAGCTGGCTAAGTTGCAGCATTGTTAAAGCGGCATCAGCCTAAACTTCCAGGCACCTGCACCCCGTTACCAGCAGCCTCGTCATTCGCTATCAGGTACGGTACCTAGGTAGGTACCTATTGGGTACCTTGGGTAGGCCACCTGCTGCTGCCAACCCGCTTCACCGGGAGTGACCCCATCAGCCCACCCCAAGCCTGCACGAGGCTCACTCTTTTCCTCTCCAGCTCTCCAACAGCACTCTGCACCAGCTCGTCACGCCCAATTTGATACTTGCATTTTATTGTCGGTGGTCAAGCACTTACGATAAGGCAGCCGCGCCACATTTCTTTGCTCTGGCTTCTTTCTCTCTTTTCTCTTCTCTTCTACTGATCCCTCCTCGCTAAATAACTCCCTGGCTTGCCTTGGCTTGTCTTGATCTCGTCGTTTCGGGCCTTGGCTGGCAGTCATCCCGGCTTCCCAACTACGCATCTAGACTTCCCACATTGTGCCCATTCTTTAAACCCTTTTGCCCTGCTCTTCACCATGTCGCCTCGCGGCGAAAAGAGCAACCTCAAGCGGCCCCGAGTAAGTCTTTACGCTCGCGCCGCCCAATTCTTCTCTTTTGGTTTCCACATTCGCAACGCTGACAACCTCCTCTTCACCGCAAAGGGCTCGCTGCCGGACGATCTGGCCGAGAGTAAGAAGCCTCGCCGTTCCACCCGTCTCTCTGATGTTTCTCGTGATGCGCCCAACGGCAAGCTCCTCGACAAGACGCCTGTCTCTCGTGACAACCACCTGCCGACTCCCCTCACTAATGACGCGACATACGGCTCGAGCGATGCCAAAGAGCTCACACCAACGCCTAATGGCGCCAAGACTGTCGAGGAAACGACTCCGCGCAACTCCGACGAACCGCAGCTCAAGGGTCTCTCGTCGCCCCCCCAGGACACGCAGCCCGTCAGCCAGCTCGTCGACAGGCATCTCGAGTTCGCCGAGGACGCCCAAGACGAGACCGATGAGGGTGTCTGGGGATTCCTTGTTCCGCTAGACGCAAAGTATGGCGACAAGCCCAAGGTCCTCAGGAAGCGGTGCGCTTGCCCACCCCCCGACTCAATCAAGTCGGCCGCAGATGCCGAGAAAAAAGATAACGTCGGTGACACTCCACCTGCGATCCATGAAGAGGAGGCTTATGAGCGCACACAGATTGGCGGTATTGCGTCACGTGGATACCTCATCGGTCGTCACCCAGAGTGCGGTAAGCTACATGCTCATGCTCCCCGCCTGTTCCTTATCGGCTCAACCTGCTGACAAACTGTCTTAGATATTGTCGTGAACGAGAGCGTAGTCTCGAATCGCCACTGCCTAATTTTCACCGAGAACAACGGCAATGATTCTGTTGCAATCATCGAGGACTTGTCCAGCAACGGAACATTCGTCAACGAAGCCATCGTTGGGCGCAATCAACGGCGTGAGCTCGAAAACGGTGATGAAATTGCCGTTCAAGGGCGCGCTAGATTTGTCTTTCGGTACCCAAAAAACCGTCATACCGGCGGCTTCCTGCAACAATATACGCTACTTCATAAGCTCGGAAAGGGCCACTTTGCCGAGGTCTACCTCTGCATCGAAAAGTCAACGGGCAAGCGATTCGCTGTCAAGATCTTCACCAAGACATCTGGTGTCGAGGATAAGGCAAAAACGGAAGGCCTGCAACAAGAAATTGGCATGCTCATGGCCGTGAGTCATCCCAACGTGCTGTGTTTGAAGGATACGTTCAGCGAACGTGATCGTGTTTATCTCGTTTTGGAACTCGCTCCTGAGGGTGAGCTTTTCAACTACATTGTCGCAAAGTCCAAGCTCAGTGAGGACGAGACGAGAAAGTTGTTCAAGCAGCTATTCCATGGTATTAAATACCTTCACGAGCGCAACATTGTGCACCGTGATATCAAACCTGAAAATATTCTTTTGGTTGACAAGGATCTTCATGTCAAGCTGGCAGACTTTGGGCTTGCCAAGATCATAGGCGAGGAATCCTTTACCACAACCCTCTGCGGCACTCCTAGCTATGTCGCGCCTGAAATTCTTGCCGATTCTAAGCAACGCAAATACACAAAGGCTGTCGACATCTGGTCATTAGGTGTTGTACTATACATTTGCCTCTGTGGCTTTCCCCCATTCTCTGATGAGCTTTACAACCGCCACGACTTTCCCTACAAACTTCCGGACCAGATCAAGAGTGGCCGCTTCGACTACCCCTCGCCGTACTGGGACTGTGTCGGTGACCCAGCTTGTAAGTGATCGCGACCTAGCCTTGATATACTCGAGCTCACATGTTCTCAGTGGACCTCATTGATTCCATGCTGGTTGTCGACCCCGCGAAGAGATTCACAGTTGACCAGTGCCTCACCCACCCATGGCTCACACAACAGCCGATGAGCGTTAACGATAGCACCGGCGGCCTTGTCGGCGGCATTGCTGGCCTTGAGGTCAACCGTCGGTCGACGAAGCGAGAGCGCACCTTGCTGTGTCACTACAACCAGGTGCTTGTGCCAGAACACGTCACAGCTGGCAATGCTAAAATCCCTGTCAAGGTCTTTGTCAATCCCAAGGATCGTGTTATCAACATACCCCGCGAGCAAGCACCATCGGGACAGCGAACTGCCGCCGAATTCATGGAAATGGGTGGCAAGGGCGACCAAGTCCTTTACTCAGACGATGCTGAGGGCAAAGGCAAATAAGGGAAGTAGCCGAGAGTGGCTGTTTAATACGCGAGACTTGCGTCTGTTTTTCTTCTCTTTCACTGTATAGCAGCATCCAATTGTCGGCATTTTTTTCTCATCACTGTATATAGATATCGGATATTGTTTCTGCGTCAGGGTTTACATGGACAGAGATGCTAGTGACGTCCTTTGTGGGTGGCTTTGTTAGATGACTGGCTTTGGCCTTAGTCATTTTTCAGTTCGACGTTGGAATGATTCGGAGTACCAAAAGTCTATATTTAACACTGCTACAAAAACTTGCTGTTATGCTCTGCGCGGTGACTTGTTCTTGACTGTTTAGCTTGTAATAAGGCACAGAATCTCATCTTTTATGAGATCACGTGCCAAGTCACATGCCTCTATTATCAGCCACCGCTCTCGCTTAGCGCCCACACATTGAGCTGGCAGAAAATTTGGCGGGGTCTCACGGTGTAAAGTGCGCTGCCCCAGGCCCGAGAGACAGCACCAACGAGAAAGCCCCGCCGCAAGGGCTATTCCAAACTCGCCCGAGTTGATCAATTTTTGGTGGCCCAATCCCTCACTGACTCTGGGACTGTGTAGGTACGGAACAAGTCGACGCTAATTACGCCAACCTCGAGCCGCTGTCTCTGGGTTCTTGCTGGCCCCTCTGCTGAGTCAACTACTGCGTCCTCGTGTGTCCAATTTTTTCTACTCCCGGCCTACCGTGTGTAGCAGACGAGCCCGCCTCAGCGCATCCCTTCTCTCATCATCCTCCGTCGAAATCAACTCTGCCAAAACGAGGGCAAATTTCAACGCGCGGCATATTATCATCGCCATACCTACCCTCGATTGCTGGAAGAAGATTCACAAAGCCCGGAACTCGACAACATGCCTGCCGCCAAGAGCGATGCGCAGCCCCAGCTGCTCTTTGTCGACGGCTCCTTTGAGGAGCTTGCCAAAGAAATGGCCGACTACCTCAAGATCGAGGACGCCAAGCAGCTCCTGAGCGGCGAAAAGGCGCCCTCCAAGGAGGAGGTGCTGTCGAAGCTGGTCGCGGCCTCGAGCGCCCTCAATACGGTCCCCGAGAAGGAGTACACGGCCGCGTCCAACCTCATGATCCACCTCGTTTTGCAGTCGGCCGACCCTAAGAAATACCTGCCGGCGCTCTGTGCCAACTTTGCCAAGCCCATGAGCAACTCGCCCGTCCACGGTGTCGGCCTCTCGCTCAACGCTCTGTCGACGGTCTTCAACCTGCTTGAGCCTGCCGACCCCATCCGCGCGCGCGTCTTCATGGAGATTCTCAAGTTCCTCAAGGCACATGGCATGTTTGACAGCCTGCGCTCCCACCTCGAGAGGCTACCGGAGTGGCTGGATACCTGGGATGCCGGCGAGGAGATTGAGCGCAAGATTTACGAGGAAGTGGCCGATGTTGCCGCCGAGGCTGGCGAAGAAGGGTATGTTTTCTTGAATGGCGTCGTGTACATATATAGCGCCGCACATGGACACGCACGGCTCGAGGGGGAAATGCTAACTTTCCCGTTACAGTGAAAGCTACGAGTTTCTACTCAAGGCCCTCCGCACTTTCGATGCCGACGACAAGGAGGAGCTCAACTCGGACGAAGCCCAAAGACTCTCTCTGCGCGCCGTGAAGCTCGCCATCCTCTCTAACACCTACTTCCTCTTCCAGGACCTCCGGTCCATCCCCTCGATACAGGCTCTTTCCGACACGCACCCCGTCTACTCAGAACTCCTCGACATCGTCGCCGAGCAGGACCTCGAGGACTACAACGACTTCAACGACGAGCATGAGGGCTGGGTCGAGCAGCAGAAGCTCGACGGCGAGAAGCTGCACCGCAAGATGCGCTTGCTGACGTTTGCCAGCCTGGCGGCCGCTACGCCCTCGCGCGAAATCACCTACGACAAGATTTGCAAGGCGCTCCAGATTCCCGCCGATGAGGTCGAGAAGTGGACCATTGACGTGGTCCGCGCTGGCCTCGTCGAGGGCAAGCTCTCCCAGCAGCGCCAAATGTTCCTCGTCCACAAGGTCACCTACCGCGTCTTCGGCCAGAAGCAGTACCAGGAGCTCGCCTCCCGCGTCGACCACTGGCGCACCACCCTCAACAATGTCCTCGGCGTCCTGCGCCAGGAGCAGGCCAACGCCAAGACGGCGCGCGAGCGCGAGGCCCAGGAGCTGGAGCGCAAGCTTGCCAATGCCAACAGCGGCTCCGGCAACCAGGGCGAGCGCCGCCGACAGCAGCGCGAGCGCACCGACAATGATGATTAAACGAGATATTGGACCTATTTATTTAAATTCTCAGCACACATATCATCATTGGGGGTTATTATGTCCCGCCGTGAATACTACGAAAACGTCTTTTCGTGACCAAGTTGATCACGGTTGAGGGCCCAAAAAATTGCACGAGAAAAGGAATACCAGTATAAAGCGCGTTCTTGTTCTTTTCTCTTTCGTGTGTGTTTCAGAGAACGGCAATGAAAGTATAGCGCATACCGGGGAGGGACGATTTCCATGTCTTTCTTGTTTTGGCATGAATGAAACGAAACGATACATGGAAAACATGAGAGGGAGAGGGTATGAGGCGGAAAATAGTCGATTGTTCAGAAGCAAGTCGACTTTTATTCTGTCCACTTGCTATCATCTGTTCGGGATACAATTTCAGAATAGAGAAGAAGATAGGCAAGTTCGTGAGAGAGAGAGAGAGAATAAGGGAGTCCTTCTGTTGTTGTTTCTATTTTTCCTCTGAAAATGGTTTACAGAGCAAATGAACTATCAAGAAAAGTAAATTATAAGAGAACAACTGCAGGCGCGTTTCATCACCGGTCATCATGTTGAAACTAGCTTTGACGTGAAGATGTCATGCAACAGGAAATAAAATGTGATGCGATTTTTGCAGTAATGTCATGGTTTACCAGTGTGATATCAAAAGCCAGGATAGACTATAGAGAAACCGACAATGAGAATGAGGAGCCAACAATGAGAATAGAGAAGCAAACAATGGAAATAGAGAAGCCAGCAGTTAAAAGACTTTTCGGGGAAAAAACGACGCCCCGAGATAATAATATGAATCGTGGTATCCCCACGCGCGCCTCATACCATGCAAGTCTAATCCGCAAGAACCTGGCGCAACATGACCAAAAAATTGGCCTTGAGCTTGTGTACCTCGTGAATCTCGGGCTTGACGGGTTCGCCCGCCCTCCGTCGGAGAGTGTGCTGCTGCTTCTGCCTGCGGCGGCGCTCCGCCTCGATCGGTTCCAGCTCGTCTTCCGCCTCCGCTTCAAGCTCCTCCTCCGAGTCCTCCTCGTGGTAATTGTTAAAGTCTTCGATATCTGCGCTATCGAGGCCAAAGTCGGAGACGTCAAAGCTCAGGCCCGTCACCAAACTACCTCCCAAGCCGCCACCGCCCGTGTTGGACTCAGCGGCCATCTTTTGTCTCGTCTTGTCATTGTGCCATTTCTTGCGGGCTTCTTGCCATGCAATCAGCTCATTGATTTCCTCGATGGCCTTTTCTTTATCAATGGTGCCCGTACTGACGCCGCCTTCGAAGAGAGCATTGACGTTGAGCTTGCCATTAGCGGGACCCTTGCGCAAGAACTCGAGGATCCCTTCAATCCACCCCATGAGCTGAGTGAAAAGTCCGTTGTCATGCGTGTGTACCTCGTGTACAAACTTGTAAAAGTTGTGCTCGTGGCGCTGGCACAAGTCAATAAAAGCCTGAACCGTCTGGTTCGGGTCTGCCGAAGCGTCCTCCTCGCGGCACTTTTCCACCGTCTGGATAACGTCGTCAAAGAAGACGGCAAAGTCGGACACGCTATTATATACGTTGGCTGACTTGTAGACCCGGACTAGCGGCTCATAGAAAATGGTAAACAAGTCCCGGAAGAGCTGCAGTGTGACAGGTTCCTCGACGAGGTTCAGCATCATTGTCTTGTCACGCTGGCGGGTGCACAGTTTGAGCAGCTGCTTGAGATGTGAGAAGAGCTCGGCACCCTGCTTGAGCTCCTCGTCAATGTTTTCCACGGCATTGTTGAAGGCGACGTAGGCATTAAATAGGCGCTGGAACTGCGGGCCCCTCAACTCCGGCTCCAGCTGATCCGAGCGCAAAATGGTGACGACCAAATCTAGATTCTCATCTTCGGCCTCTTGGCGAATGGCAATCTTGACGTGTTCCGGGGCAGTTGTATATTTCTGTAGCTTCTCCGAAAACACAGGATCACCAATCTTAGAGTTGAGAATGTCAATAGACCTCTGGAAACTTTTAATCCCGTCATTCAGAGTCAGGGAGAAAATGCGCTGTAGCAAGGAGCGCGTGCCAAAGGGCTGCGCCATGAACACGTCCAGGATGCCGGACATGACCGCGGCCGGGTTGGCAATGCGAATCACATTCTTGATGATGCTATATGGCACCAGCGAGTGGATTCTGCGTGCCTGTGCAAACACTTCTGGAGAGTTATCCTCGGCCAGAAACAGGTGATAGATGACGGCAGCGACTTCGATGCGGAGCCACTCGGCAAACTTGCGATACTGAATGCTAAGATCGCAAATGGTCCTCTTATCCTTGATTTCCTTGAAGAGCATGGTAAGACCGTTACGCTCGACAATGTCACGTCGGAACTGTTCCATATACTCGTCGAGCTCTGCCGCACGTTGGCGCGCGATTTCGTAAAAGTTCTTTTGCTCTTCGACACGCTTCTCATCCAATTTCTTGCGACGTAGAATATCTTCCACATCTTCGTCAGTGGGTGTAATGGGATCCGCCGTCAAGAATTGCTCCATGGCAACGGTGTTGGCTACCTGAGGGTTGTGTAGCATGGAGCGAATAAAGGATCGCAGAGAAATTCTCTGCTTCTCGCGCCCCAGGACAACAGTCTATTGCACGGTTAGCGGTCGATTTCAATTCGATTACAAGCCCCGACGTACCTCTCCATTGGCAGCAGGGTCTGGCGAAGCGCCGCCGGGGGCCAGTCTCCCATCAGAAGATAGACTAGGTGAGTTTCCATTTCGAGAGGTGCTTGAATGAAGTGATCGAAAAGAGCCAGATCTTTGGTGTGCAGCTGGAGCCAATCTAGCAGACGGCGCATCAGGCTCAACAGAGAGTCGAGTCAACTGCGTCGACACGGTGGACAAGCTAGCCCCATCGTCGGAATCAGCGGCACCACCAAAGGCGGACATGATGGTCGACGCCGTGGAACTAGACTTGTTCTTTCTGGGCAGTGAGGGCAGGGCGCGGCCGGGCAGCTCGGTGCGGAGGCGTTTATGCAGACGAGCGAAATCGCCATAGCGGCGGGCGACAAAGTGCTCGAGTTCGCCCTTTTTCTTGACACGGAGGATAAATTCGGAGTGCTTGTGCTGGCGAATATTGCGCTTGACAGAGACCGTGCGCACAGCAGCGACGTTGACGTCCCAACCATTGATGTAATTGCCCTCGGGAATGGTGTGCATAACACCGGTGTCGATGGCGCTGGCGTCGACAATGTCAATTTCGGAGAATCGGATGCGCTCCTCGAAACCCGACGTTGTGCCAATTCCAGACACCATCATGAGCTCGACCATCTTTTGCGCTTTTATAGCGAGCTTTTTGCGCTTTGTCTCTTCGAGGCGGTCCTCGGAGGAGGAGATGTGCTTGGTTGCAAAGGATTCAAGAAACTATGCGAGCATGTTTATTAGCACCCGGAGTTCCTATCAATCTGTGAAGAGATCATGGAGACGCACAACTTGCAGCTTGTCTTGCCAGAATTCCTTTTCGCGCGCCTTGTCGAGAAAGGGAAAGTCGCGGACGTGGTGGACAAAGATGTATCGCAGAAGGGGCAGCTCGGATTCCTGCGGGGAGACCTCGCCGTGTTCGGATCGAAAGGGGGCGCCGAAGCGCTGAAGGGCAGTGGGCGAGTTGAGCTCGTTGATTTCGTATATGCTCTGCTCAGCCATGAGCTCTCGCTTGAGGTCTGAGCGATTCGAGGGTCAGTATTCGAGCAAGAGTTGGGTTTGCGGGGACGGGACAAGCTGGAGCTACTGACAATGTTCCTGCTTTCCCGTGAGGGACTGTCCCTCGGGGGGTTGCTCGGTGGATCTGGTCTTGGTCATTCTCAAGGGAGCGCCGTCTTGGACGGCGACGGCCTCGACGAGGATTTCTTGGTTGTCGGCGGTCATGGCTGATGTGATGATTGACGGCCTTGGTGAGCTCGGCTGCGGTGGGTATTGTGGATGAGACGCGGCTCGTCTTTCTGTTTGCCTCGGTCCCGTGATCAAGACAGTACCTCGGGGGTATTTTGCGCAGCTCCAAGGTCGGAGTTTGAGGAGATGTCACAGGATAGCGAAAGAAGAGGATCCCACAGCAAAGGAGAAAGGGCGGTAATGATGTGGAGGCAGACTTGTAGGTATCAAAATCGATAGGTGAGCGCGATGGACGACGAGGCAAACGTAGCAAACGTAGCAAAGAAGAAATCAATTCAGTAGTAGAAAAGGGCCGTTCACGGTATTAGAGAAGCCCGGTCTATCTCCCTTGTGTTCCGTGACGGAATTCTTCAAAGAATGAAAAAGAAAAAAAAAACCTTGGCGATGAAGCGGCGAACTGGGTGCGTAATAAGCTGGGGAAGCTTTCTGACAGCGCCTGCCCCAGCACCTTGCCAACTTGCTCAGCCCAAGTCTGCCCCTCATAGATGTGGCTGGTTTTAACTACTGCATTGCGGCGGTTACAGCGGGGGTTGAAGTGGGGGTTGTACCTGCCGACTCCGTACCTACCTACCTATTAGGCTATTAATTACTACGATCCTGCTGCGCCCATTGTCTCGCCTCGCCTCTGTCTTTGAATACTGCTAAGCTCGATGCCACTGGTTTTATCATCTCTTCTCGTTTTTTACTCTTGATCCTTTCCGACAAGTCAGTCATTTTGAAAATACATTTCCTGTGCTATTTGACACTGGTGTTTTAGCTGTGGTCTGCCAACTGCCATCGGCATCTCCTTCCCCCTCCTCCCGTCTTCGCTTTTCGGCTGCATACGAAGTATGCCCGTCGTCATCCCACATCGAGAGTCTACATACCTAGGTTATGAAGTTTTCCAGCAGGCTTTATTATTAGCGTCCCTTCACAACAGCTGCATATTACATCTCCAAGCCCCCTTTGTCATCCACGCATGCCTCGTACAGGACAGCATCATGCATGCCACAGTCGATTCGCCCTCCCTCGTAGGGAATAGCCGAAATACTCGCACTAATTATCCGTACCGCCGGAGCACGGTCGGCCAACTTTCAATCCCAAAGCAAATGCCCTTTCCCGCTAACCGCCCTCTCGCTCGGCCAACATGTCCCATTGCCAAGCTCGGTTGCGCCCAGCGCCCAACTCTGGCGCCCGTTTGCAGTCCAGCTGCTAATCATCACCCAGGAACTGCCAAACTCACCAAATCCCATGACATGCTCGTCACCGACCATCAAATGAGGCGAATTTCGCCCAGTTTATCCCCGTGCCTATTCACTTCCGCCCAATTGGGACATTGGAAAAGACGAAAAGCCTGTGGCTCGGCCAAGCTTACGCGCCCTTGGCACCGGGGGGCAGTGCGCCGGCCGCAGACAAGGACTAGAGAGCCAGGGACAACGACGTGTACAATGTGGTCCTCGGTGCTCGTCATTCTCTTTATTCGCGTCCTGATTCTGCACTGCCTTCCCGCGTAGTCGCAATTTACGCAAGCAGCTGCGGCCAATCAGTGCCAAAAAAAACAAGTCGGGCGCGCGCGCTGCCATGTCCAACATGCGCAGGCATGTAGCCGTCGAAATGCCCGCCAGGGTTGCGCCAAGCAATCTGACATGGCATGACAGCCAGTCCCTTGTGCAACATGTTAGAATTTTTCCATCTCATACAACCATCGAGGTAGCTTCATACGCTCCAGTACTTTGCAATCTTACGAGATTGTTCATCTGTAAAGACAAATAAGTCGCACCGGCCATGACCTGTAATCTCACACGCAGCATTGACAATTATCTGCCTCGAGGCCTCATATTGGTAATTTCAATTCGAATTGTGTAAACACACAAAGGGGTATAGTATGCAGTATATATGGCCCATCAAAGGCTGATGGCAAAGGCCTAGACCTTGACCTCATTTCCGCCCAAAAAATAGATGACGCTTTATGCAAGATGCAACGAAACAATGATAAACAGACGGTACTTCCCCACATGCCGCTGAAACGGCTTTCCACGATGCGCCTCTGGCAACCCGACAACTTCAGCTCAACTCCGCCGTGGCAGTGGCAGTGACAGTGGCCCAGCGCGTGACGTTTCGCTCCAGCCCCATCTCGCCCTGATGCAGCCAGCTCGGCGCTGCTGAAGAGGCTGGCCCCCGGCGCCAAACGCTGTAGGTAACGAGCGGCGGAGTTGCCAATATCGAGTAGGATTACCTCTTTTCGACATCGCCATTTCCCAACTTCAGAATGAAACAAGACCCAATTCGTCTGGTTCGTTTCCTTCTTCATAGCTCGTCGAATGCACGCAAGCGATCTCTTTCCCGCGCAGGCGTCTTCCACTGAATCCTCGTCTGCGCTTCCCTGCCTTCGGACCCCGGTGGCTGCCTCGAGTCAGAGGCGTTCAGCGGCTCGAGGATCGAAATGGCGCGGCCCAGGTTGTGCGTTGGCCCGGCGCCCGGCGCCCGCGCGTCATGCGAGGAGCTGCTCACCGTCCACATGAGGGCAATCAGCACCAGCACAGCGACCGACATGACGGACCAGATAATCTTGAGCCTGCGCCGCGTGCTCTCCTGCCACTGGCGGTCCGCGCGCTCCCACTTCTCGATCCGCTGCCGCACCGTGTCCACCCGGTCGCTCAGCGCCTTGACACTGGCGCGGCCCTTGTTGATGCGCTTCTGCAGCGATGCCACCTTTGTCTGATGGTTCTGAAAGTGGCCCATGGCGCCCAGCTGCGTCGCAATCTGGTTCTCCAGCCCGCGCGAGTCCTTTTCAAATGTGTCGTATGTTGCGTGCGACGTCTCGGCCAGCCCCTTGAGCGACGTAATCGTAGAGTGCAAGGCGCTCATCTTCTCGAGCACAGCGTAGTAGGCATCGTCGAGTTGTCGAGAGGCATTGGCCGACAAGTTGTTGAGTTCGACGAGTGACTGCGTCAGGGACCTGTTCCTTGTTAGTTAGCCACCGTCTACTCCAGAACACGTCATGTCTTTCCCAGCGTATTGACGTACTCAGTACTGCCAGCGATTCTCGCCTGATTCTTCTGCAGCTGGGCATTGCGACTCTCTGTCGAGCTCGCCCTTTGCTCCTCCTCCCTATCATTGTTCTCCCTGGCAGACGGTGGTGCGAGTTGTGAATTCAGCACGCTGCCTCGCCTGCTCTGGTCAGGACTCATGGCAGGGGAGAAGTTGCTGCCACGCGACATGTCGAGAGACATCCGAGCGTCGCCGCCCGCAGCGAGAGGCGGTTGGCGAAGGTGCCGATTGCCGCTGCTACCCGCCACGGCGCTTCCTTCACCGTTGTTGCCGGTGCCCAGGCGGTCCTTACGTCGGCCAGACTTGCCCGGGGATGCAAACTCGGAGAGCGACCGCTTGATCTGATGGCGTCGCGTTGGCGATGTCGTTTTTTGAGGCGAGGCTCCGCCATTTGTGCTGGACATGATTTGAACTTGTCTTGCCAAGACCAAGACTCGCGGCGTCTGCGTAGCCCGACGCCCCCGAGACAATGTATATGCGACCAATATGGTTGTCTCGTGTTGCTTTTCTGGTGTTTAATTGCTCGCTGCGTTGCAGATGGCTTTGTTCTCGATGCAGAAAAGGTTTGGGTTCAGCGGAGCTTGCCAGGGCCCAGTGGCCAGCTGCTTTGGAATCCAGATGACCACCCCTCCCCAGATACCCTGGTGGCGGCGGCGGAGACAAAGTACCCGTCCAACCCGTCGTCTCATGTCTTCACATGCCAATGCAGCCAGGCCTTGTCTCAGCCCAGGCATAATCACATACTTGTACTAGCGTTTGCCAGCAGGTAAACTCGCAACTGAAAATGAAACGCTCATCTTCAATTCATCAAGATTGAAATTTCTATTTTTAGTCTTCGCATTCTTTTATTGTTCATTCCGAAGGCCCCAAAAATTTATGCAGAACATGCCCAACGCCTGCCTCTGTGATTGCCCATGTATGTACGTGTCAATGTGAAAAAAAGACGAATGGAAAAAAAAAAACAAAAAAGAGAGAGAGAAAACTCTCATAACCGTACGGAATGCATCGTAGCAGTAACGTATACCACACGTCAATCCGAGCGCCTGCAGCAGCTCACTAGAAAGAAGTCTCCATTTTGGCTCATCTCTCCACATCTTCGCCCAGGTGAAGTAATTTTGCGCCCGTGGCGGCGGCGTCAAGTTCCAGAAATACCCTGCAGCGAGAGGAAGGTAGTTGTGAATTCGGCATCCATTATGGCAGAGAATTCGCCCCGAAAGCGGAGTTGTTGGTACCTCGGGGTTGTCGGTTCTGGTCAAGTGCTCGTCGCCATAACCGCTCAAGAGTTGATGAGCTTGTTGCGCTTCTCCTTGCGTTTGAGACGCTCGATGCGCTTCTTGTGCATCTTTTCCGCCAATTTCTCGTATCTCTCCTTTTCTGCCTTCTTGGCTCGTTTCTCGCGAATCGCATCCACCTTGCGCTGCGGGACGTTAGTTATGGACAGTGTGTAAAGTGCGCCAAACGCTTTTTTTCGTACCTGGCGCTCTTCCTTCTTCTCCGTCTTCATTTCATTTTCCTTGGCCTTCATTTGCGCCATGAGCGCACGCTCCTTGGTGCGCTTCTCGTACGAAGTCAGGCCTGCGGTCGGGCGGAAAGCCTTTTTCGGCGCATGCCACTGCTTGCCTGTCCACCAAGTCAGCGTTGGAGCACTCCTGCACGCTCGTGATGAACCTACCATTCTTTCTCATACCCAAGGGCTTCTCAGCCTGGGTTACTTCGGTCAGGGATGTAGTTTCCGCCATGTTTCTGGTGTTGTTGGGCAGCTTGGATAGATTCTGTATCAATCAGTATGCCACCACCACCGCAAATCTGGTCGACGCCGTCTTGATTTTTTTTCTGCCGCCTGATAAGCCATTGGGTGAGGGAACCCCGACGCAATGGGAAAAGGCGGTGTGGGGAGCTTGCACTCCACAGCGGTACTGATACCCTTGAAACGCTCGAATCTGTATAATTAGGATTTTGGAAGCGTTGGTTTTGATTGTTTCGCCAAAAAACTCCTGTGCATTATTGGAGTGTTCTGCTTCCTCTGTCTTGCCTGTTACTATGTATTATGTAGGAATAGTGTTCGGTCTCTGTTTGCGTGGCTGACGTGAGCCTTCAGACAAACCATCACAACAGCTGAAGTGCCAAAGACACCGCTGACCTAACAAGCAAATGTAAAAACACTAAGAAAATAGTCCAACAATCCAACAAAGGAAAACAATCCACTACCCAAGCCAGTTCGGCCCATGGCTAGTTTTAATGCGCTGCCTACTGAACAGACGGGAACCATATCGAGTGGCATATTTCGCACACTGACAACTTTTGAAGGGGTAATAAAACTTCGTTCCACGGAAATTAAAAACGGGTAAGGTTTTCCTGTGAACAGGTTTATTATTCCGTTGTTGTCCCCTGCCCTTGGCAAGTGAGACGCTGTGGATGAAGATTGGTCTGCCGGGCCCACGCCCATTCCGATTTCACGATGAGGCGCCTGCACGATTTAAACGATGTGATCTCACAATCTCGCAAACCGCCCCAGAAATGAGCCGAGCATGTTATCAATAGTTGGATTGAAGTGGCAACGGGGCACGCGAGGGATGGAACAATACATACAAGTTCGCATGGGATATCATGGAGTCGATAATGTCCCACAGTCGGAGTGCTACCCTAGCTAGGCTTGGGCCATTAACACAGGATCGAAGCAAAGGGAGACTCGAAATGCCCCATCAGGATAATTTCTTCAATGCTTATCATCAGATGCGCCATGCAGATCAAGCAAGACAAGAGGGACAAGAGTGATGTGAAAAGCAGGGTTTCCCTTTGGTTGCACACGGCGACGGGAAGTGGCACTGGGCCGAGGGCGAGGAGGAAGCGTGATGGGCTTAATTTACCACCCTGGGCGAAACCAGGTTGAGATTTCGATTCGACGTCTCCTCAGGACGGGGGAGCCGCTACTGGGATAGTATCGTCGCTAATAACAGCAGCTGAGCCCACGTCATCCGCAGGGATCGTGGAAGATCACGGCCCGTCAAAGTATTGGCAGATGGCCAGGTTGAGGTGGTAGATAGTCTGTGTGTTTTGCGGTAGACGCGGCAGTGCTGAGCGGGGTAATCAACATCGGGTGCGCAAACAGTAGTTATCTCGTCGGCCGATGAATGCAGGCAAAGCCAAATCTCGACATTCGGCGTCGCGACAAAGGCCCGCTACTGACGCGCAGCGGAGCGACTGTACATGCCTGCATCCGCAAGCGCTGGACAGCTGGCTCATCAACAAGTTGACAGACTAGAGCTGCGGTGGAGAGAAACACAGTGCATGAATACTTACCTTTATTCGTACTACTGGAAAAGATTACTGGTAGAGCTCACGAAACCTGAGTAGCGCCGACCAGGGACAGGGGCATGGGTCTCGAGACGAACTGGGGCGCTTCCTTGCAGAATAGCGATTTGCGCAGAGTCAATTCCACCAGTACCCACTGCAATTAAAACAGAAAGAACTCGATCCTAGAAAAAATCCCAAAATGCCCCAAAAGGGAAGTCCCACACCGTGACGAATTCGGAAACGGTACTTGGCCGGTGCCGTTTAGTCTCGTATGGGGGAACCCGGGCAATGTAGGGGAGGCGGCGGCGGCGGCGGCCTCTTTTGGTGATGTTTCTGGACACAACTTGCTGAAAGGAAGAAGCCAAGGGCCAGAAAAGTGCCGAAAGCAGTTGGCAGGCAAACTGCGGATACCGGAAATGGTCTTCTGGAACCGGCTGGTCTACATGATATTAGCAGGCGGCATCCGCTGCAAATCGCAATGCCAAGGGAGGTCACACAAGGGAGGGAGATTGGGAGCGCTAACTATTACTCTATTAGGCACCGGGAGCAGGCATTGGGTGAGTGTGAGACTTCCACTGTGAGTGTGGGTGGAGGGCAAAATGTGTTCTTGAGCCCTTGGGTGTTCGGTTCGCATGACAGTTTGCTGTCAGCCATGTCTCTGATCGACTCGTGGAGAGCGGCGCCTCTTTGCAGCCCGGGCTCGACAGGCGAGTCGCTGATCGAGTCCAGGTACTTGTCGCCCGTTACCTCAGCTGCACTGCAGATTTTACTGCGTACAGTGTTTGACTTTAGATCTGTGTCTTGTCGACTGGCATCGGGAACAAGACCCCATATGCATGCACGCACATCACACACACTACTCAGTACATCTTTTTGAATCAACGTTGCCGCGACACACTGCACACATGTACCAGGTTGCGGAGACTTTCCGTCGAGTCTCCAGCCTCACTCTTAGCCTGCCTGTACGAAGTAATGTGAGGGAAAAAAAGTACTCCATATCCGAGCCAGAAATAGTACTCGGGCCCGAAGAGTACGTAGTAAGTATTTAAATAGTAACCACCAATTCAGGAGGGAAAGCGTTGCAGACTTGACGGGGGGGTCAGGCTGTTCGTTGGTATAATTAGGCAGGATCGCCAAGGGCCGCATCCGGGGTCACGGAAAGGACAGGGGGGACATGGGCGGCGGCGATGGGCTCTGTTTGGTACGTGCACGCGGAATACGAAAGGGCGTCTATTAATGTCCCATACTGGTACATAACTCGTTCAGGTAATATTTATTTAGCAGCTCGGAGAAACAAGGCGGCGGGCTTTGCGCTGCATTGACCAAGCTTCATGTCCCTTGGTGCATTGAACTGCAGTGACGGGCGGCTACGAATATTCATGTACTTGGTTGCTCCGAGCGATTGACCAGCTAACCCAAGTTGTGGCATCCATGTTGATTTGAGTGTTGACGCTGCGCCGCACCGTGCCATCCAGGCCGCGGCCGCTGCCTGCTTGCTTTATTGGTACCTGAAATCAACTTATTCAAGGGAGGAAAGCTAAATGCGGCCGAGGTTGAATCATTGTCGCATGATGCGTTGCGGCGAGGAAGCGTAAGTTGTACTGGTAAGATGGAGACGGCGACGATGGCTCAGGTCAGGTACCAGGCTCGGGCTTCTGGAAGAGGCTACTTCACTACGGATAGTTGTCGCGAAATGAATAATGGCCACGGCGATTAGTGTTAACTTGGTTGCGCAATAAATAGGCTTTTGGCTCTAAAAAGTTATGCTCCTCCTATGTTGTTGTGGGCAAAGGTACAAGGGAACTCTATATTATGGATTGATTACTGGTTGAGCTAACTAGTCACTAACTAGTGAAAAGGGTGTCTAGAGTAGCTGAGAATGGGTCGACTACGGCCGTGCTCTATTTGCTCATAAAAGGGTTGACGTAGAGAATCGCCATGCTTTTTGCTCATTGTTTTCTAATTACTTTTCGGTCATGGGTTGATTTCAAAAGCGGGTTAGTTTTTTGCAAACATGACACGCGGGGGATTGTTTCCTTGACTGCCATATGGCACGTAGGACACAGCTGACCAGGATAGTTATGACAAATGCAGGGCGAGGGGACACTGCATGCACTTTGCGCAGCGACAAGAAACGAGGTGGCAAGATCATAGATGAGGGTGGTCGTGGGACTCGTCTGTGGATATGAATAGACTGATCAGATTCAGTAACAATGGCTAATAACAGTAAATTGCGGTTGAAGGATTATGCGAGCACGTTGGGGATGAGCGAAATAAGATGACCAATATTGACTCGAGGGTTCTGAAGGATATTTACCAGTAGTAGGAACTTGCAAAGTTGCGGCGGAGCAAGTATTCGTCAGTGGGCAGGCAGGCAGTGGGCAGGCTGGCAGGCTGCCCTGAAAAGGCTCGTACCGTGCGGGCCTAGCGGACCCCACAGTACCCGGAGCAAGCTGAGATGGGCCAAATAGCGCTGGATTTTGGTTGTAAAGTTGGCACATTGGCTTGGTCGCAGGATGCAAAGTGGGAAGCCGAGTGGGAAAGCCATGGAGGAGAACTGCCCATTGCCACGTTGTCGGCTAATAGTACTGATCGGGATTGATAACAAAAAGCAAACCAATCTCTGTCCGACCACCAAAACAAACCGACCTATTGAGCCAACTACCTATCTATCCTCCGGACCGGGTCGAGGCCAGGGGCATCTTGAGACTTGTTGCTTCTTGGCTTCATGCTGCACGACGCGCAGCGCTTTCGCCTCGCGGAGCCAGTCCGTCCGTCTGCTTGAGCTACACCTGCAGGTCACGGCCATCAGCTGCCCTGTGGCGGCTTGCGTGACAGACTGACAGACAAGCTACCGCAGGCAAGCAAGTCTTGACTTGTCGGAGAAAAGGGGGCGTACATACTCCGTACAGCGCCAGCAAACAAAACAAGAAAACCATCAAGCCACAGGAATCTTCCCCCCCTCGGTCTCGGAATATTCGCCTTGCCTCTGTGTGAGGGCTGCGTGTCAATCTCCGGGGATTGCGCGGGCAGTCTTGTATTTCCTACTGGTTCCAGACGGTTTTGCCAGCAGGGTGCAGCATTTCATTCCTGGCGACCGAGTTTTGGCGCAACGCCATCCCGTCGGCTAGGCCACTTGCAATCAGCCAAGTGTGGCACTCGGCTCTTGGTAGATGTTGCACAACAGGAAGCCAAGATGCAGGTCACGATGTTTTGATGCTGGACACGGCATTGACGTTGTTGCGTGGGTAGGTGGTAGCTCAGCAACAACAGAAGGAATACGGTAAACTAAACGGCGACACCATGTTTGTTACCTCGCAATCGTAATTACCTACTTCGCAAGTAACCTACTATTTAGTTAACCTAGGTAAATATTTAGGCGCTGCGCTCCGAGTCGATAGCGTGCTGCACCAACTTGGAGCACAGGTCGTCGTTGGGCTGCACCTTGACGCCGCACTGAATCCCTGCAGCAACTCGGCAGGTAAACATCTCCGGTCGCTGTGAGCGCGGAAATGCCATGCAAAAATAAAAATAAAAATAAAAATAAAAAATAGCACAGGCAGTTACAAAGGTCCAGGTAGGGCACACAGGTACAGCCTCGCTGCCAGGCTGTGTTCCAGGTTCCTCCTGTGCTGTATTACCTGTGACCCGGCACCTGGGGCAGCAAGGCAGGTGCCAAGTAACACCACCCACGGCCATAATGCACAGGCACCACAGGCACCACAGGCACCACAGGCACACACAGGCACCACAGGCACCACAATGTAGCCCACATAAAAAAGGATGCTGCAAGTGATTCACGTATCCTCATTGCCCTTTTTTCTCTTCACTCCATCTTACCCCCTGGGGTCACCGTGTACTTTTACGCATTACCTGTCACTGCATCCATCACTGACTTTGCCAGAATCATTGGACCCTCCCATCCACCCATGATCCTCTCCCCACGCCCGTCTCCACCGGCCAACAAACAAACCTGGCCTAGCGCCAATGGCTGCCTTTTTTTCTCTTTTGCTGGCCGCCAGCTTGCTTGCTGGGGCCTGGTCACTCTCTCCACCCCAGCCTGCACTCACTCACTCTTCTAATACCTGGCCCCGTTTCCTCCTTCTTCTCCCATTCCGCCGCATCTTCATCTCTCCCCCCCCCAATCTCGACGCCTTCGCGCGCCTCTTGAACTCGCCCCCCTGGTGCGATTCCAGCTACTCCTCGATTTCCATTTCGAGTTGTCGCTGGTCTTGACCGTCCGCTCATTTTCCATTTCATCTCACTCTTTTTGTCTGCCTTGATTCTTCTGCACCAGCATTTTGCCCCGTTTGCTTTTCTTCCAGGTGCGTAGAATGCTTCCCCCACGCCATTCGACGACATGCCATCGTTGCCCCCTGCCCGCCGTCAATTTGCCCTTGCTGATGCTGACCACTCCCCTTTCACCCTCTAGATACATTATTTATGAAGCAGACTTTATTCGCCCTCACGACATCCTTTGCCGACCTCTCACGACTTCCAATCACGACCCTGTTCCCTCACACACCTCGCCTGTCGCGTCGTCCCATGATCACCACACACTTATAGTATTCATCCTACGTTTTGCCGCTGCGCGGCTGAAGGAATGATGGCTGCTACGTTTGGTTCTACCTTGGGCCGCAATGCTTCGTCTCCGACGCTCCAACCCTTGACCTTTGATGCTAAACAAGGGCGGCCCTCGACTGCCTCACCGCGCCGAGATGAAACCGTTGCGATCCCCGATTTCGTGTTTCCTGCTCAGCCTACTCCCACAGAGTCTGCGTCCGATGTCGAACCACCCGAGCAACTCTCACCCACCTCTCTCAATATCCAGGAGTTCCGCTTTCCCGCTCGCGACAACCGTCCTCCCCGACCTGCTGCGCTTCCCGACTTTAGCTTCAATCCTGGTGCTGCAATGCCTCATAGCCCAAATTCGCCCGCGCTTCTCAGCCCGCCCACCTCGCCGCTTTCTCCCAATACTGCGCTTTCTCCCTCCAGACCCGTTCGCCATGGCCACCGTAGAGGCGGCAGCGAGTTTGTCGGCGGAAGCATACGCGATGGTAGTTCCATTGCTGTCATGAGCACAAGCCCCACGAAAGAAGGCGGCTTTCCTCAATTGCTACAGCCACCGCCGCCCCGACGAGGCCATAGAAGAGGCATGTCAGGCGCCATTTCTACAAATGACTTGCCCATCTTGCAACCGCCCGCTATGGATTGGACTCCCAAGGGCAGCAGCGCTCCCAACAGCCCGACCAATTTCGACCAGGGTATCAACGCTACTATTCCGCTCCCAGACGACCCTCCAATTTTGACTCAGCTCCCCGAACCCGTTCAGGAACCTCCTACTCCCGCACGTTCAGCACGAGAACAGAACTCCTCCACGCCACCCAGCCTCAAACCTGTGAGAACCGTCGCCAGAGCTCGTGTCGGCTTCTCAGACACTCTTGAATTTATTCCTCGGCCATTATCCCTGGTGTCTAGTGATACATCCAGCACCGTGACCGCGCGACCAGGACACTGCATGTCTGAAAGCATCTCTTCTGTTGTTTCCCCTGCTTCCTTTGGTGATGACCACAGTCCCTCCACTCTCTCACGCAGCCCGTCCAAAGAGACGCAAGAATCGAGACCTTCGACAGCAGGCGCCATTCTGGAATCTTTTGCCAGCCCTCAACTCGAGCAAACAAGCTCGTCGCCCAGACGCCGAAACTCGATTCCGGCTCTCATTAGCGTTAGCGAGCCCGCTTCCGTCAGTCCACCACTCCCCAGCCCAACCAAAACATCGAAACGCTGGTCTTTCTTTGGGCTCGACACGTTGAGCCCTTCAACCATGTCAACAAAATGTCGTCCCATTAGCTCAAGCTCTTCTGATTCTGCCTCGCGCGCTCACACTGTCTCGTCCTCGGACCGAGGCTCGGACTCTGAGGCTGCAGAACCGTCAACACTGAAGCGGAAGAAGAACAGAAAGTCTCGGACTCAAACCGTCAAGGGTTGGGCTGGCGCAATCCTGCCCATCAAGAGCAAGGGAGAGAAGCGCAGATCCAAGCACAGTACTGTGCGACCACCAACTCCGCCACCATCCGTCACACCCATGGATGAAGATGACGAATACGAGGACGAGTATGCTGGACAGGAGCCTACTCCTGCCCCATCTGTACATATTCAGCCTCCGGAGCCGCCCGCCGTGGTGACACAGCAGCCGCAGCGACCAGATGAGATCATGTCACCCATGATCGATCTCGATGCCGCACTTGGTCCATTCAATACACCACTCCCACACAATCCAGAGTGGGAGGCGGCACAGCGTGCCGCTGGTGGTGCTAATAGACGTCGTCTGCACAGCGCCCAGGGTATGAAGGGCTTTGGCGGTCCCGGTATGCACTACCATAGACGAGCTGAGTCGGCACCTGATCTACCACCCTTTGATGCTGGCCGAGCCGTCATCAATCGGTTCGGTAGCAACTCAACAATGGCCGATGTATTTGAGGAGGAGGAAGAGGAAGAGGAAGATGAGGGCAGCGATGGAAGCAATGCGACGTGCGCCCCGGAAACGGATATCAAATGTGAGCCCAAGGTCGAGACTATTATTTTCAGTGACAGTGGCTCTGAAACCACCAGCCTCCGGGGTCTTGCTGTGCGACGAAAGAGCTCAGGACTGAGCGATAAGGATCATATTGGCGCTCGCTCTGTGCGCGCTGAATGCTCGAGGACATCTCTGCACGAAAGTGTCATTGCCGAAGAGCCCACCAATTCGAATCTTATACTGCAAAGCCCCTTTGTGTCACCAAGCCACAGAGACTCGTGGGACTCGGGTGGGCCTTCACCGAAGAGGGCTCTGCCCATGCCAAACAGCGAGCCCCTGCCTGTTGATGCAGTTGCCCTGTCACTCCCTCAAGGCGCCTCCATGCCACTAAGCCCCTACTCGATTAGCACAGCATCCTCGCACCCTTCACCGAGGTCACCCATGTCTGATGCCCAGCGTGTCTCGACAGCTCCCTCTTCGGTGGCTGAGGGCAGCTCTTTACATTCTCTGCTCATGGGCGAACCGGGTCCAGAAGTACGCCGCTCGATGGACTATGATATTCCCTCTCTCACTTCTAGCACATCGACGATGACTAGAGAGAGCGGCTTCAATCCACAAGCTCGTCCGCAGCCGAGCACTTTGCGGGACCAGCGACCGTCTTCCATGTCGTCGGCGGCGTTTGGACGTCGGCGATCCAGTCTCATCAGCCTCAGCCGACTCATCAGCAGCTCGCACGGTGAGCGCAGCAAGCTCTCCACGGAGCTGACATTTGAAGAGGCCGAGAGCAGAGCACGCGGTAGCAAGAAGAAGAAGCCGGGGCGAAAATGGCAATTCTGGAAACCAAACAAACCTGGGCCATCCACGTGAGAATCACCCAACATGGTGAAATAAGTGTCCAAAAAGAAGCATACAGTTTCCACGACCTGTATATGCCTCTCACGATCTCACAACTCTTTATTTTTACACATTGCTAGGTGGTTGGCCGCACAGTCCATCAAGGCAGATAGGCTTTGTCCCAAATAAAAGAGGAGGATATGTACTTGTGACGCAAACACCAAGGCCGCGCCGCGCACCATAGAGGACTGCACGCAGTGTAAGTCGTAGCAGCGTTGGTGACATGTTGGACGAAGAGAGCAACAAGAAAGGCAAAGCCCCTCCCCATGATGATGTATATAACAATTCTCCCTTCCAATCTTCATTTTTTTCTAGCAAAGTCGATGGCATGAGGGTTCGGGAACGGGACTGCTTTGTTGGTTTCTACTCGCCTTGTTTCCTTTTTTTTTCCCTTTCTTTTTTGTCCTCGGTTGCTTTTTTGCTTTTAGCGCAAGGGTCGAATGTGTGTCACGGTGGTCTTTTTTTATTTTTATTTTTTCATTTAGCAGAAACTTCAAAGACAATCTGCTGGGAATTTTTTTTTGCCTGTTTATTATGCTCTTGTTTGCAAGAGGTAGAATCTACATGGAAGAAAAAAACACCAAGAAAAGGAGGAACGTTACAAGGTTGCAAATAGCATACAGCATGTCAAGTGGTGCAGAATATACTACTACATTATACAGATTTAGTTCCGATGCAGTGAATAACTTGTATTGGTATTTGATTATGACACCAAGTTGTGCCATCTGACATGAATGGGTAGAGTAGGCTCTTGAAACGGGAGAGCTTCTCGTTATATGCCGAAGCTATATGATGCGCATATATGTATATATATATATAGAGTATGTATGTGTGTATGTGTAAAAGTGACGTCGAATAAAGGGGCATATAATGACGGATGGCCATGTCATGCAACGAAATATATACTTGTATATAATATGCATATCCAATTATTCCCAAATTCGTATCAATGCAGTCCGATACGTACACAATGTAAAAAGACAGAACAAGTAACTCGCTTCATGTAGGCATTCTTGGCCTATTTAGTAGCTTGTTAAATGAACATTTTGGCAACGCCGTTGACCAAGCCTTTCGTCCAGTCATCGCCGCCGCCACCATGGCTTCTAGAGCGAGCAAAGTCGTCGAAAGCGTCAAATCCGCCGCGGCGGCGGCGTGAATAGCCGTCGGGGCTACTGCTGCTACTGGGGAAACCACCACCGCGAGTGCTGCCAGCGCCGGCGCCGCCAGCCATGCGCACGGCGTCGCTGACGAGGCCAAAGCCGTCGCCCGACGCGGCGCGCGAGGCCATGCCGAGGGCGCGCTCGAGGGACGGGGGCATGCGGAGGCCGAAGCGTGCGAGAAGGGCGGTCAGGGCGCCACCGGTGACGAGGGGCATGATGACCATGAAGAAGACCTTCCAGGGATGGCGCTTGAACCAGTGGATGAGGTCACGGAGCAGGCGCTTGAGCTGCTTGTAGGTGCGCTGCATGAAGCCCTTGCGCGGGGAGCGTTTGTAGTATGAGGAGCGCGAGTTGCCTGTGCGTGGTGCGTGTATGTTAGAGAGGGGGGTTCGGGGGTCTTGTCATGCGAGATTCCATTCCTGTTTGATTAGGAGGAGAGTAGAAGAGGGCATGGACGTACCGCCAAAGAGGGAAAAGCTGCCGCGCGAGGAATTACCAAGAGGCAGCCCGAAGAAGGAGCTGCGCGAGGCATTGCGCTTGCTGTAGGTGCTGTCCTTGCCGAAAAAGTCGCCGATCAAGGAACTCCCGAGGCCGCGGTCCCGGTCCCGGTCTCGGTCCCGATCGCGGGAGCTGGAGCGGGAGCGGCGACGCTTGGTGGTGCGGTGGCGGGAGGAGGAGCGGCGTTGGTGATGGCTGCTCGAAGGGACGGACAGGCCCTCGGTAAAGCCTTCTGGGAAGAAAGGCATGGTAGTAGCTGCGCTGGGTATGTATGGGGTGTGTGGGTGGTGGTTGAGTGATTAGGAGTATGATGTTTGCAGCTGGCCGCAGCGACAGCAAAGGGGTCGGTCGCTTTTGAGGATAGGAAAGCTGGCGAGGCTCCCAGTCACAATGACGGACAATTGGCTGTCCAATGTTGCGGGCGGGTTGCGGGTTTGCGACACCCAAAGGCGCACAGAGAGCTTCTATGTCAATGAATCGGCAAGACGGGAAAGGGTCTGACGTGGTGGCTGAGATTGTGTAACTTGTCAACCCGCCGAGCTGCATACATATATAGTTGAATTGTCGCACAGAGTTGGGGCGAAACAAGGCGCTTGCTTTGCCGATTGAAAAGAGGACGGGCGCCGAGACTAGGAATTAGAAAAGGAAAAAAAACCCGTTGTAGTCGTGGTCGGTCGATGGAGAAGGGGGTCGTTGTTGTTGTTGTTGTGCAGATGCAAGATGCAGGCAAGAGGAGTCTGTACGAGTCGGGACCAACAATTCCATGGCGGCAGGCCTAACTTATAATCGTAATAAAAGGCGTCTGGAAAAAGGCAGGTGGGACATTTTGTCTCTGGAAGGTGAGTGAGCACTGAGCTTGCAGCAGCGCCGTTGCCTTGCATGTTGCCTGCAGCTGAGCCTGCAGCAGGCTTGACCGTAAATTCGAGTGGCTGGGAGCGCAAAGCGAGGGCGGGGGAAGGGGGCTGCTAACAGATCTGCTAGCTCAACAGTACCAACTTCTGTTAGTTCATACGATGGCTGACGCCTGGTGCCCGCTAAAACTACCTATACAGGGGCCGGCCCGCTGTAATCGCCCCATGTGGCAGAGTCCACCTTGATGCAAACGTGCCGCTAACAGATTTGCTGACACAATGCCACTGTGCAAAGGTCCGCTATAATTACAAGGCCACCTCGCTAGAGGAGTGAACCCACTGCACAAACCACGCCAGCGGGCCCTCGTCTTGACCTCTTTTCTGTAACTTTGCATTCACAATTTATTCTTATATATCCATCGCTTCTGCAGAGATCCATCTCGATGGAAACTTCATCGGACCCTCCAGGCATCAACAATGGATCCCATCGGGCAGATATTGCCCATGTTTCCGACCTATGCCTGCGGCTCGTGCGAGCAGCAAGTCAGCTGCAGTGACACCGGACGATTCTCACTCATTCAACAAAATCAATGTTTCCCACTTAATCCGGCAATCTCATTCACATTATATTCAAGTTGGGCACGAATGCATCCTCCCGTCTACCGAGTCGTGTAGCCCCCATTGGCAAACAGCATCTTGGCCCGTGATCCAGCCGCCCTCGGTCACCAAGGAAGCGTACCAAGCGGCCGGAATGTCCCGCACCTCGGTCAGCCGTCCGCCCCAAGGCCTGGCTCTTGTGAAAGGCGTGAAAGGCGACAGCCCTCGTCCGACTCTTGGGGGGTAAATGAATGCTTAAAACACGTTGTCAGTTGACGCTTTGCTGCTGCATGACGGGGTGGGACGGTTGTCTGTCCATGGGACCGGGCGCGACGGCGTTGACCCTCACCAGCCGCGACTGCAGCTCCTTGGTACGCGCCACGCGTAAAGTGCTCGACCGGCGCCTTGGACCTGGCGTACGACGTGTACAAGCCGGTAAAGGCGGCCAGCAGCGCCGTCACAATGGTGACAATCTTGCCCCCGTCGGCGACGTGCTTGCTGCCGGCCTTGAGGATGAACAAGGCGGCCTTGGAGTTGATGCTGCCAGTTTGCCAGTCTTTTCCTCTCTCTTCTTCCACTTCTCGTATATAATCCGTCTCGATTTCGCATCTCTGCAAGGTATTGCGCCCTTCTCTCCGAAATCAGATCTTTGGAGCTGCATCTTTACTTGCGCCCGCCTCTCTAGACTATTGACGCAACCTGGTGTGCAGATGGCGTAAATATCATCTTTTGATGGCATTCGTCTTTTGATGGCATTCGTCTTTTGATGGCATTCATCTTTTACGTTGCCTCCTACATCGCACTTCCCATGCAAACATAATCGTAAATTCATGCCCGTCGTCTTCAACCGGCATAATTGGCCGTCCTCGTTCGAGTTGGCTTTTCCATCATCCAGATTTGATACATTTGCATCAACCTTCAGAATACACGACTAAATATTCTGCCCTCGTCAGCCTCTACCCCGACTTGCCACCACCTCGTCGAGCTCAACGTGCACTCGCAGTCCTTTTGCCGTCATCATGCCGTACACAGAACGCAGTTCGTCCGACGCCAGATCCCCCGCGAGCGTCGTAAACGCCTCCATAAACACCGATTTCACCCAGGGACAGTGGCGCAGCGCACGGTACAGCACATCCACCGCGCCCTTGCCGCCGCGCCGCAGCTGCCGCCCGTGCGCGTGCGCGAACCGGACGTACCACGCCCAGAGCGTCGCGCTCGCTCGGCAGGTGTCGCCGCGGACGGCTTGCTCAAACGCAGCCTGCGCCGTGTGCGCGTTGCCCCGCGCGAGCTCGTGCTGCACGGCAAAGAGGCGCGCGCCTACGCTGTCCGCCGGCAGCGCCTGGTCGCGCAGCAGCTGGCGCGTCTCGTCGACGATGCGCAGGCCGGCGTCGGACCACTCGAGCACCGAGAGCAGAATGGTGTTGGAGGGAAAGCTCTGCAGGCGCTTGCGGACCTGATCTCGAATGTAGACTCTCCGGTGCGGCCTAAAAAGAAAGCAAAGGAGCCCATTAGCTATGATTTCTGGTTTTGACAACATGCTTCTCAACGTACCCTCTTGTAGCGTGCATGTATAACAGATGAGCGCCAAACTGGACGAGACGCTCGCCGGAGGGGCTGGTGCCGTGTCCGCGTGCCGCGAGTTCTTGGCTTGCAGAGTCCAGCGTCTGCATAGCCGCTGCTATGTTGCCCTGCGAGAGCGACATGGGCTCCGAGGCTTCACCATTGGTCAAGTAGCCGTGTAAGACAAGACACTCGGCGGCCGTCTCTGCCGACTCAACGTCCCCCGTGGCCAGTGCCTCCGACATGCCGTCTGAAAACGTGCATCTAGCTTTGAGCACGTCGGCAAAAGAGACTTCTGCACCACTGGCGGCGCAGAGGGCCCTTTTAGAGGCCGCGAGATCTCCATTTTCGAACGCTATCCAGGCTGCTGTATGATGTAACCGAAAACGACTGCTGTGTTGGGAAAGCTATATTCTTATTAGAACAAGTCGAATTGCTTAATTCAAGAATTAATACTCACCATCGAAGATGCGAGTGCTGATTCGAGAACCTTTGCCGCCACGTCGCTTGCCCCCCTCGCATGCTCTGCGAGAGCATAGGCGTTATAAAGAGACGCACTGTCGGGACTTTGCTTTAGCAGTTTCTTGGCGATCTTTTTGACAGATGACGGATCCCGCGCCAATGATATAGCCAAGTAATACTCCGACAGGTCTTTGCATCCGGCAGAGAAAATGAGCTGGCCGAGTAAGGTCTCTAGCCAGCCACCGTCAACCGCAGCATTCAGTGACTGCGGCTGAAAATACGAAAACCACTCCTTTCCAGGAAACAGTAGCCTTGAAGACATAGCAAAGGCGCTATACGACCGATCAAAGAGCGGCGGGCGGCGTGAAACGGACTCGTCTTTGTGCAACTCCGGTGTTGCGTCGTCGATGCTCACGCTCGGCATGTTGCTCCCTACGGGAGCGAGGAACTGGTCTCTATACAGCCTTCTCGCCCATTCACTTGATGAAGCAGGCGGCAAGCCGCAGAATACGAGAAACGCATCCAAAAGCGAGGCGCTGATGCTTGAGAGACAAGACTGCGGCACCATGAAGAGGAATGGCTCAATGTCAGTGTACGTCACAACTCGAAACGGATCATCCTCTGTGCCCTCATCCATCGTCCTCGCGGGCAGCTTGGCCGCATTTGTACTCTTCGTCTCGAGCCGCGCCCAGACCTGGAACGCATCCCTCGACTGCGCCGCCGACGTGGACGGGGCCTGCCGCGGCTCCGGCGGCTCGTCCTCTCCGTCCGTGGCCACGTAGTGTTTCCACCCAGACGCGCCTCCTTCGCCGACGCGCGGCACTTCGCTCTCCCAAAACGCCTGGAACGAGTCCGGCACCGCACCCTGCTCGGCATCGGCCTCTGGCCGGAAAAAGGTAAGCTCCAGAACGGCTTGCCACGCCGCAACCGCGAGCTCCCTGTACCCAGCGTCGTGCACAAACCTAGTCGCTAGCAGGAACACCTCAATAACCTCGAGATGTGCTTCCATGCTCTCGTTCCCCTGGGCTGAACGATGACGCAGTCGTTCGACGAGCATCGTCTTCACGCTGGTATAATCAAATTCGGTGATGCTCGTCATGGCAAACTCGAGTCGCACCCGCCATAGGGCGTGCGAGTCTGCTTGACTGCCCAGCTCGGCCCATTTCTTGGCTGCGACCTTGCTGCTCCAGACCTTGGCGCCCTCGCGCATCAACGGCACGAGGATGCGCTCCCGCTCCACGGCGTCCTGCGCATTCGCCAGAGCCTTTTCTAGCATCGACACTTTGATCTCGCTATAACTGTGGGATTCGTGATCCGGCGCCGTGCCTTCTGCGGTGCTGACGCGCAGCAGTTCGTCTTGATGCTCCACCAGCTCCAGCCACGCGTCCACGTCCGCCGGGTTTTCTTTGACACGGCGGTTGAGCTGGATCGACTTCCACTTTAGAGGATTGCTGGCCTCTGTATCATCCACCTCGCCAGAGGCGTCTGTGTCTGAGTCCATGTCGCTGTCGTATGCTTTCGGTTTGGCCTTGCCCTCTATCGATCGATACGACTGCTCTGCTTCATCATCGGACGAGTCCTCTTTTTCTTTCTGCTTCTTGGAGCTCTTCAACGACAAGAATCCCTCATCTTCGTCATCTTCTCCTGCTGGTGCTACTCGCCTCCTCCTCCTCAGCGGAATAGGTTGTGAATGAGCGAGTGGCCGCTTGGAGCGGAGCCCTTCTCGATCTCTGTATCGGGGCAGGCCCTCTCCCGGCATGCCAAGACTAAAAGAGTCATTGGGACCATCGCGATGGATGAATAACCGACCAGAAGTCCCCAAGACTCGCCCGCGGCCATGGCGATAGTAGGCCGGTACCTGCGACCTGTCCAGTGCCCCATATCTTCGTATTAGCGGGTCGCCCTTTGTGTCGAGTACGAACAGTTCTGGCCCCGAGTCGCGCGCGGTCGACTTCACCTCTGCAGATTTCCTTTCCGTGCGACGTTCGCGCTCACGGGACCGAGGGCGCTCTCTTCGTCGCTTGGATTCTCTGCTGCCGTCTCGACCATGGCGCTCGTGCCTGTCATCGTGAGAGCGCTTCCTCCGGTCGCCACGCGAGTCTCTCTTCTGGCCTTCGTCTCGCGGCTTGGATTCATCATGTGTCGATTGTGATTTGAACGACCCAAATTTCGGAACCAGCAGATTGTCTTCCTCGTCGCCCGACATGGCGTCGCGTGTTGGCACCAAACCTCACGGGCTTCGCGCGGCGTGAAATAACAGCTTCAGCGCATGAATTGTCGACCAAGTACTGACGTAGTCCAAGTATCCAATCAACACTCTGTGGGATGAGCTTCAATTTGCGGTTTAGCTGGCAACATGAAGGGAAGTATAGTGAGTCGCATTCGTTGTGGTTGAGATTGAATTGACCAGGCAGCCGTGCTTCTGCGACTTCCTGTGGAGCTCTGGTGCAGCCACTAATAAATTCAACAGCTCCCCTCCAGCAACAACGAGCTTCAACCCCCCGATTACACCAGCAACCTTCTCCGCCACGGGCCTCTGCCCTCAATGGCTCTGCTTCAGTCACCAATTCTCTGGATCACAGTCACGCTGGTCGTCACACTAGCTGTCGCAAGGGAAATGGGTCTCTTTGGCGGCAACAAGATGCCAGTGGACGGCAAGGTAGGAGCATGACCCTTGGTTTCCCCATCAATCTACTCAGTTTCTAATGCTCTCCCTATAGACTGTCCTGATCACTGGCGGTTCGGAGGGGATGGGCCTCGCCGTCGCGACGCAGCTCTCTGCCAAGGGCGCCAACCTGATTCTCGTCTCCCGCAACGCCGCCAAGCTCGAAGAAGCCGTCAAGGCTGCCAAGGCATGCATCCCGTCTCTCCCCCCTCTCAAAGTGTTACCGCTGACAACACTATTCTTCCCAGGCCGCCGCCAAGAGCCCCGCGACGCAAAGATTCCATTACATCGCCGCCGACGTCTCCGTTCCCTCGTACGCCGACTCCGTCGTCGCTGCCGCCACGGCTTGGAACGGCGACCGCGCGCCCGACATCGTGTGGTGCATCGCCGGTGTGTCGGTACCTAAGCTCTTTGTGGAAACGGACGCAGCGTCGCTGCGTCAGCAGATGGATATCAACTTTCACGGGACCGCCGACATGGCGCACACTATCCTCCGCGCGTGGCTCGCCCCCGACAACAACAAGGAGCAGTCGGCGACGGCGCCGAAGCACCTCGTCATGACGGCCAGCGCGACGGCCTTCTACACCATCCCCGGCTACGCGGCCTACGCTCCCTCCAAGTGGGCGCTGCGCGGCCTCGCCGACACGCTCTCGCAAGAGGTCCTGCTCTACCCGCAAGACGTGCGCGTCCACATCGTCTTCCCCGGCACTATCCTCTCGCCCGGCTTCGAGGTCGAGGAGCGCACCAAGCCCGAGATTACAAAGAAGCTCGAGGCCGCCGACCCCAAGCAGACGCCCGACGAGGTGGCACGCGCCGCCATCCGCGGCCTCGAGGCCGGCCACTTCATGGTCGTCGTCAACTGGCTCGGCCATCTCATGCGCTTCGGCGTCATTGGCGGTTCCTTTCGCAACAGCTGGATCATCGACACGCTCGGCGCCTGGCTCGTGCCCCTCATCTGGATTTTTGTCCAGTATGACCAGGTCAGTACCGTGCGCAACTTTGCCAGGAAGCATGGGCATCCCAGCACCTATACCGACATTCAAAAGTAAATGACACGGCAAAACGAAAGTATCCCTAGATGACGCGAGAAAAACATCACGCACTTGCATATATAGAACAGTAGTGTATATCCTAATGCTTATGTACATTCCCTTTTCCTTACCCCTTTAGACGCCACTCCATTTACCAAACTTGACATATCGTTTAAACATTTCGCGCAAGATGGCTCTGCCACTCGCATCCATGGCGTCGTTGAGAATCTTGCGCCCCTCTGGTGGCGTTATGTCGAATATAGAATTCATCGCCGGCTCCAGCGCCTCGCGGATTGGTCGCGGCACGTTTTCCGTGAGCTGCAACTTTACGTACTGCATCAGGACGAGGTGCATGTGGCGTCCAGCAGAGCGCTTGGCGGCATCCGTCGCCGAGTCCAGAGAGCTTTGATGCTGCGTGCGCGGTACGGCGCCTGCTGTAGGTTCGCATACCAGTGTAATCAGGCGCGCATAGGCGTGCGCTTTTGTCTCCTGAGAAGCCGACCACTCTCCAGCTCCAAGTTCATGAATGACGAGCCGGTCAAGCAGGGTTTCCAAGACAACCAGCAGCAAGTGATAGTGGCCCTCGATACGCAGCCTGTGTTTCTTGATGATGATATCAGTGAGCCTGCACAGCCAAATATACGGTAATTGCGTGTCGTCAGACTCTTGAGCGGGGGACAAATCGCAGATTGCGCTCAGCGTGGCTTCGACGTCCCACTGGCTGACTGCCTGCGGTCTCCTCTCTAGAACAGAGTATAGCGTGCGGCACAGATGAACGTTGCCCGGCGCGGGCGCTTTGCTGAGAACGGTGACAATCTCGCTGTAGGCCGCGGCAAGATCATAACCGTCAAACTTGCCCGTGTACTCTGGCGACGCTATAATCTGGCTTACAACCTCTTGGATCGCGAGGGTCTGGCCGTCTGTAAAACAGCCAGCGCGCATTGCATCGATCAGGTCTTGCAGATACGCCATCTTTTCTTGCACTCTCAGCGACTTTGTGATGGAGCTGGAAAAGTCGCGCAGGAGCTGGGACTGAAGCTTCTGCGGGAGAGGTGAGAGCGCATCAAATGTCTTGGGCGCTGGTAGCTGAAGAGCCGCAGGCAATTCATTGCGCAGCAGGGTCTGAACTTTCCAAGCGAGAACATCACCCTCTGCCATCCTGCTGGTGCAGTTTTCAGCAAAACTTTGCACAGCTGCAGGCTTGCCCTTATATAATTGCGCCAAGGGCGCAGCGGAAGCCGCTGCATCTGCGGCTGCTAGAAGACAGAATCTTTCTTCCAAACTAGGCTCCGCTGGAAGAGCCTCTGCAGTAATCAAAGGGTTGATGGCAGACATGATGGCCTTGGCCAGCATACCTTGGCCCTCAACGACGAGTTTCGAAAGCGCTTGTTTGTTGTGCGTATGTGGTGACCGCGCAACAACTGAAATCAAAGATTTGAGCAAGGAGTAATGAAGACCAGAGAGGTTCTCAAACTTGCTTGCAAACGTCGCGGCAATATAAGCAGAGCAATCGCCAAAGTATGTTGTACTTCTCTCGTCCACCTGATCAGCCATTCGTCGAATGGTCGCCGATGCCATCTGAGAAAAGCGCTCGATAACCTCTAGTGTCTCTTCGTCCCCAGCAGAGTTTTTGGCAACGCAGACAGAAACGGCTCCAGCCAATCGAATAAGGTGATCAAACGTCATGTCGTTGTAGAATGTCGCTCGAGCCATCATTTTGGTTGTCAGACTCAGTATCTGCTTCCACGAGGACAACGCCGTCTTCTTCGGCGATCTGATCATTTTGGCGCTGTTGAGATTCAGCGTGTTCATTACTTTTTCTCGTTGCCAACGGTTAAAGCTGTCTAGTGGAACGCGGCTCAAGATTTGAAGAACCAGAGTCGCATCGCTACCCGGCCAGCCTTTCTCTTTGCCAGATACCTCTAGTGCTTCAATGACTTGATCAACCAACGTTCGCGCAAGCTTTGCTTCGTTGAGATTCATGTCATTCGAGAAAACTTTTTGCCAGAGTACCTTCTTGTCCATGAGGTCAAGTTGAGAAGCGGTTGTTGCATTATTCAAAGGCTCAGGGACGCCGCCGCTTGCCATTGAGAACAACCGGTTGAATCGGCTGCCGCCAGCAAGGAAGACGTCAAGGTAGCAAGACGCCGATATTTCATCGTCAAAGGTGTTGACCTCGGAGCCAGTCCTGTCTAGGACTGTAATCTTCTGGATTGAGGACTCGGACATGAGTTTCTTGGCGAGACGCTCAGAGAAGTTTTGTATCAGTTTGGCGGGTTCTTTGGCTGCATCAGCATCTATCGCTAAAGCGTCCCACGCATTGTAACAGAAACAGAAACATTCAAATGTCTCAGCGACGTCCAATCCTCCCTTTTTCAGGATTTGCTTGACACTGTCCTTCAATGACTGCCATATGGAGGTCTTCTCATCAGGCTTTGCCCATCGCATTGTCTTTGAGCTAATGCGCCATCTGGCCGGCAAATCAGACAACTCAGCGCAGGCAGTCCACGTCATTTGAAATAGTCGTAGACCAACCGTGTCTATAAATGCCTCTCGTTTCAAGCCCTCAGATATAGTGTCGCTGACCGTGCAGAGTGACTTGGGGCTGGAATGCGTGGGTTGTGACTCGAGCCAGCTAATAAATTCAGAGAGCTGAGACACACTCAACTCCTTCTCAATAAGGCCATGCAAATACTCGCCCTTGTACTTCTTTGGCCCCTCTCCGAACCACGACGATTGTTCTGCTTTCTTGCTTTCCTCGGCCTTCCTCAGCTCTGTGAACCAGAGCTGCAAAAATGCTACTAGGTCGCGTCGAATTACGAAGCTTTGTCGTATGGCGCCCAGGACCTCGGCGATTGGCTGATGAGACTCTGTCGAAGATGCCTTGGAAATCTTGTCGCAGATCGACGCCAGCAAATCGCTACCATCTCCGCTAGTTTGAAATACGGCCGGGTCACAGGTAACAATGCTGCCAAGCAGTTCCCAATCTGTGGGCTCACTGTTCAACACATAGCCGCGGGCAATCTCTCGCAAGTTCTTCACATCCACAGGTATAGACTTTTCGATCGCTTGGCGAATAATCAGCTTGATCAGAATGTTTCGGTCTGGGCTATCATGTATCGCCTTCTCCACCTCTTCAAAGACGCGCTTCATCCATTCGACTGTATTTTTCCGCCTTTCACCCTCGGCGTTTGTATCTGAAGACCTTGCTGCCAAGAAGTACAGTGAAGGTGCCGTCATATGAATCCTTGCCTGGGAGACATCCAATGCACGAGTAATGGGAGCAAAATCTTGTCTGTTCAGGAACGCCGTTCTGCAGGGGAGAATCAAGTTGCGCTGGAGAAATTCTTGTAAATCCTCACTCCATCTTGACTTGAGTGCGGTCGGGGTGCTGCTGTGTCCATTCTCTGACAGGTTTTCCAAAGAAGTCAAGATGGAGGCCGGTATGGTGAACAGGTGGGTAGAGATTTCGGACATGTCATCAGTGCCCTGCATGTGTAAGTTCCAAAGCGACGACGCCACTGCAACCCATTCTTGGGCGCCTTCAATGTCGTACGTTTCGGTGTCTATCAGGAGCTGACAGGCAGAAAATGCGGGCGCCAGAAGGACAGCAGTGTCTGCAGCCGACATACAGAACAGCGACCTGATATGCTCGGCGCCAATGTTGTCCCGAGCGATCGCGGCGGTCGCGTCGTCGAGGCGATTCAGTAGTGAATTCATCGTGATGAACAACGACTTTGCAGTAGCAAGGCGCCCGTGTGGCTGTTTTATCTCGTCGCTTCCAAACTGAATCGTTGACGATCGCTTTCGTTTCTTGGCGGTGTGCTGCGCGTTGTCGCTGGCGACGGCCGAGATGTCCTTCAGTGTTTGTTGGAGGACTGCGACAAATTTTCGGTCCGCCAGAGATTTTGCGAGAGAAAACAGGGGGATCCGTGTGAAAACGCAGTCGAGCATGGTCCACGTCAATGGATGGCGGCGCATGGCTTCGGCGGTGGTCGCATTGCCGTTCATGGACTTGAGCAGCCATCGCAGCGTGCTCTCCTCGGCGGCGTGGAACGAGTCGTCTGACGATGCAACCAGTTTGTTCCAGAGGATATCCAGATTTTTGCCATCCTCACCCGGACCGCTCTGGTCCAGCCCTCGTACAATCTTGATAAGATTGTCCGCGTCCTATTGAAAAAGAGTCTTGGTTTGCTTTGCTTCTCTAGGAATGACTGTGGAAGTGACCTACCATTATGAGTCACAGGGGATCACTCAATACATTCCAAATGCCGTCTTCCCCAAGCCACCGATTTTATGCAAGATAGAAGACGAAATGCGTAATTATTGCAAATGCAAAGCTCAGAAAATGTTGATGCAGATGGAAAACTGCCCCACATGAAAGTCGACCAGTCCAAAAAAATCGAATTTCTGCCAGCCCAGTCGTCCCAGAGTGGAAATAGGCTCTCCTCACCGCCTTCGGGTGTGGACGCCAAAGGGCCTACCGGCTTGCTTCTCGTCAGGTTTGGCGTCCAGTCCAGTCCCGTCATAGACCAAGCTTTAGAGCTCCCATTGCGCCATCTTCGCCGAGCTCAACTGCATCCCATATAGGTACGTGGCAGCGCGTGCAATTTCTCTGTCCTTCCTCTAACGCTCCCGCGTCCGACCTCAGATCTTCACTCACAATGGCCGAATCCAACACCGCCGCCTCAGCTCCGTCGAGCGCCATTTCCCGACCCGTGAGCGAGACTCTTCTCAACGAAAAGGTAGCCCAACACCCCGATCGCGTGGTTAATCAAGCCTGCATCGAGCCAATTGACACCGAAATATACTGATGCAGCTGTTGTAAACTACTAGTGGGACCGCTGCCTGTCGAACCTCCTTGTCAAGTCCAGCATCGGCCTCGGATTCGGCGTCGTCTTCTCCGTCGTTTTGTTCCGCCGCAGAGCTTGGCCCGCCTTCATCGGCGCTGGATTTGGTGCCGGCCGCGCATACGAAGAGTGCAACTTTAACCTGAAGCAGGCTGCGCGCGACCTCAAGAAGAGCTCATAGACGAACCGGGCGCCATCCGCTGCACCGGAAAACAACATAGACATGTACAAAATTGGGGGTTTGTGAGGGATAGAAAGAGACCGCCAAGCGAAACACAATACTCGACGTGCGGACTTTCACACTGAGCGCCGACACCTCGGGCGGCTTTCAATTTCGATAGTTTTCTTTATGTACAACAACAAGACTCTCGAACTTGAACGACCATCTCCAACCCTATTTAAAACGATGATACAGTGGCCAAGAATGGCATTTCCTTTTGAACTCCTTACTTTTCCCCTTGCCAAGTGGTATTCATTTTTATCATAACATCTCCTGGCCAGCTTCGTCATGGCTTGCGTCGTTTCCCGACGACGCGATTCTCGTATTTTTATGGTCGTCTTGGACCTTTTCCTGGGTGGCGGCTTCTCTGTTGGTGGATGGCACAAGCTGGGAGCGCCAGGACTTGACGTCTGGGCCGCTGGCTGTCGCATCGATCGACGCCGACATTGTGACGCGGCGCGTCAGGGTGGCGAGCTCTCTCTTGGCATTGCCGGCAAGCGAGGCGCTGCGGCGGCGGACCGAGTCTATGAAGGAGTCGCCGTGGTCGCAACTGGCCGTCTCGGCCGGGAGCAGGCTTTTCTATGATGCCTCCCACTTGTCGCTGAACACAGGCTTTTGGTCGTAGCCGTAATCAATCTGCTGCGCCTTGCGCTCGCCGTGCGGCCTGAAGCGGAGATTGATAAAGACAAAGAGGCCGAGCAGAGAGACGAGGACCAAGACGCCGATGGCGAGGATCATAATCTCGAGCCTGCTCTGCTCCAGGGACCGATTAATTGCCGACATGATGTGAAAATGGGTAAAGTTGAAAGTTATAGAGTAAGCAAGGGTTCAGTAGCGTGTCCTTTATCTGCCCAGCGACAGTAGGCGGCCTGGCTCCCCCTGGTCGGTCTCTGAAGTCGGTGTAGAAGACGGGGGCTGGTTGATACCTAAGGATGCTTGCGTGGTAAATAACTAGTTAGGTTAAGAGTCTGGGAGACAAGCTTAGGGGGGAGAGTCTTGAATTCTAGGTGAAGAAAGGTTCCATAGGGTATGGCTCTAATAATGGTTTGGAGACGCCGTTTCCTGGGGCATTGTTCCTTTTTGAGTAGATGCCAGGCAGGGAGGTGCGGCGGCGGTGTTGGCACGAGCTGGGTGAAGCAGGAGCCTGCATTTTTATTTACATGTGCCTGCCTGCCGAGCCAACGTAGACAATCCGTGCACCTTGCTTGCTTGCTCGCGAGTTGTTGCTAACAGAAGATGCTGCCAGGAAATAATAACTGGTCTAGTACGGTATTAATTCAAAGTATCCGGGCCGAGCAGGGATACGCACATTGGCGAGACAGATTGGGCAGCCAGACGTACGACTCCGAGTCAAAAACATGATGGCTAGGCTAGCTGATGACACAAGACAGCCAATAGCAATACTACATTGTGCCAGATGGGCAAGTAGAAGCGCATGTTTGTTTTGTATTGCACAAGTGAACGAGAGCCTGTGGGATGCAGCTAGGCCCAACGTCGCACGGCATGCATACTTAACTGCTGCCACCAACATTTACGGCATTAAGAAGAACCAGCAATCTGCTGCTTCCCCCCCCCCCCCCCCGCGACGAACCGTTGGCAGAATACAGAAGCCCCAGACTGAGCTGCATTCCATTACAGGCCTTGACAGATGCAAAAGACCAATGTCAGCCCTGCAAAGCCTACCTAGGTGGCCCATCACGCGCGCCACGGCGGAAAGAATATTTTAAACATGTCGGACCCTCCATCCCCAAGCCGATGAGAATGCCGGAGAGAAAACTCATCCAAGAAAGAGAAAAAGTTGTAAAAAATTTTCTCTGGTTAGAGAATGCCCCGTTCTTCTAGCACACAGATATGACCGGCAGCAAGTTGGCGAATTCACCCCCGGTTGATTAATCGTGCGTATTTTAAAAAGTGTATGAAAAAAAGAAGGGAAAAATTCCAAAAGCTAGGCGACTGCTTGCGCGACGCTCACAAGCACGACGACTTGCCCAAGCATCACGTGCGGGAGACCCACAGGCTGGTTTTTCTGCACGACCCCCCAAGCCAGACAGACCTATTTAACCTTGTGCACTTTTTTCCACACTGTTTCCCCCCCAGCTCACTTTTCCCAGCATCACACAGCTCCTCTCTGAAGATGACTGCTGCTCTCTATTTACCGTGTCGTTGTCGCCCTCGGGTCATCCGGAAGACTCTCTCGCAAGATGGCATGTTTGTCAAATGCGGGTTCAGTACACCATTGTAGCCCTTGCGGTGTCGTCCCATTTTCTCGGCATCCTCTTGCACACACACTGGTACAAACCATGCAAACTCGTGGCATGCACAACGAGGAGCTTGTCCCCTCGTCTGTTTTTGTTTTCTCTCTCTTGTCTTTTTTTATTTACACCCACAGAATGCCTACACCTCGCGCTTCCAATGCGCAAGCGTGTCAACTTTACATATTCGTTCGAATGTGGGAGAACAAACCTCTGGTCTAGACAACCAGTCCGCTCCACCCTGTTGCCATTGAAGTTTAGTGTGGTACCAGGACTAGAATCGGGCAAACATATCTTGTTTATCTATTGATTGTATACCATGTCGTATCGTTCGTTGTTTGCTGCCTGCCCATGCTGTCATGACATGTCATCAGATCCAAGTTGCACGCTACACTCCAAAGGTCGCTCGCCCCAAACATGTGCTCATATCTTGCCGCCGAAAATGCGCTTCTCGTCCAGAAAGGACAACAAAAACTTGGACACCAGTCTTCCTGTGTAAAGGTAGGCTGTGTCTATGCTCGCAGGGTTATCGCCCCTGTTGAGCAACAGCTCATCATCTGCCAGGAACTGCATATCCTGCCCTGTACACAGTATTAGCTTGCCGTCACGCTGGGCGCCAGCGTTCCAAGACATTACGACTTACAATCCTCGCCTTGATACAGATCCTGCAGCTGAGCCACAAACTCCATCGCCGGCCTGTCGAGCTCACTCTGCGCCGCAAAGCTATCGTCAAACAGCGGGTTGAATGGCTTCGTATTTGGGTCCCTCGAGTGCGTCTGATAAATGTGGTGAAACTGGTACGCAAACTGCTTAAACGGCATATTCTCCACCTCTTTGCACATGTCCAGCGCAAACGACCGCTTCAACGACGGTGCGTCATTGTTCTTCTTGTTGACCGCGTTTTGCGAAATCACAAAGTTGTCCGTCGTCGTCTCTACGGCCTCCATGTACAGGCAGAGCACCAGAAACGCCGCCAGGCTCGGCGCCCACTCCCTGCGGTACTTGGGCTTCAGCGCCTTGGTGAAGAGCTCAAAGAGCTGCTGCATCTCGCGCATGCAAATCTCGTCGGCCAGCGACTTGATCTGCCGTGCGAGCACGCGTGGCGTCACCCACGGGCTGTTCTGCGGCACCAGCCCGGACGGTTTCAGAGCGCGCACAGTGTCGCTGGTGAGGCACAGGTGTCTGGTCATGACATAGTGCATGGCGTAGATGGAAAGGGCCTTCTTCACCATGGCGCAGTTCGTCTGTTGCGCATAATTTTGCGCAATGGCGAGAATCTTGGCCGGTAACCTTGTCGACCGTAACGAGTCTGTGACCTGCTCTGCAAAGACGGGCTCTTCTATCAACTGTCGCACATACACCCTGACCTTTTTGCGCACTTGGTCTCTTTGGCCGCCGCTGCCAGTCTTGTCGAGCCCAATCGGCGCAGAGCCATTCGAGTCCAGGTGGACTCCATTATGCCCAGAGTTGAGGTGCCAGTGTTGCAAGACATCGCATGTCTTGGCCGTAAAGAACTTTGCCTCAATGTCAAGCGTCGTAACGAATCGTGCGCCGGAAAATAGTTTCACAGAGCACGACTGCGACGCGCCACCTATGCGAAACTCGTCCACGTTGTCCCGCAAGAACTTGCTCATCTCCTCCTTTTTCAAGTGGGCGCTGATAAAATCCGGAAACAGAATCGTCAAGAAATCCTGAAACTGCCAGCAGACCACCTGCGGCACCTGCACCATGAGCTTCTTACAGTGCTTGCACGGCCGCTCTGTGTCACACTTGACCTTGCGGCTGCGGCAGCAGAAACAAGCACCGCGCCGGCGCACCTGTAGGGCATCTTCCTTGGTAGCGTTGGCGAGGGGCCCCTTACGGCCGCGCTGCGTCGTCCGCATCGCCTCGAAGCATTCGTACGGGTTAGGGCGCCCGGCGCTCGCGGTGATGGAGTTTGGTGTAACGATGTGAAATTTGCCCACCAGTTCCGTCTTGCTCTTTCCGACTCTGCCAGTGTTGACTTTCCGAATGGCAATCGGTGACGTTTTGCCGCTTCCCTCCGACTTGACCGACGCCGTCGAGCGCGGGCTAGAGGATCCGACGCTGCGCTGGCTCGGCGACGACATGTACTTGGCCATGCTCATCGACGGTCCTTCACCGGGCGACGCGGCGCCTGCCCCGTGAGGATCCCACTGCACCAGTGTACCCTCGATCTGAAATTGTTGGAAGCCGTCCAGCTCCAGAGTTGGTGCCGGCGCAAGTTGCTGTTGCTCTTGTTGCGCATGGCTTGCCGCCGGGGCAGTAGCCATCTGGTACTCGGGCGTGCCGGCCGGGAGGCCCAGCGCCTCTGGCCGCCACTCCGACAAGGTGTCCTGCGCAAAGAGGTATTCCTGGGGCGTCATAAACATGCCGTCGGCCATGAGCTCGCCCGTCGTTACCATGACTAACTCGCCCGATTCCATCGCGCCACTCATCGGAAGCGTCGTGGCCGGCGGGAGGAACACCTGATCGCCATCCCCCAGTGACGGCGACACGTGCGACATGGAGGGCTGCGAGGGCTGCGAGGGCTGCGAGGGCGACGTCGTCGCATTGTGGCCAACAATGGCGAAACCGTTCAGGCTACCGCTCGCCGGGCTTGGCAGGAATACAACAGACCCAGGCGCAGAGCCGCCGCTGGAATAGTCAATGTACTGCCATGATTCGTCCGTGTCGCCGTTGGAGTCGAAATCATAGGGTGACGGATGCGAAGAGCTGTTGTGAGATGAAACGGACGCCATTTCTCAAGTGTCCTCTAGTCGCGCAGATAGAAAGGAAGGAGATTCCGAAGCGCCTAGCTGAGAGGCCTTATCTAAACCCTGATGGTTCCCGTAATTCTCGCTTCCGAGGAGAAAGAATTGTGTGAACCAGCGACAGTCAAACGTGGTAGGCGTTAGGATCGGATCGGTATGCTCTAGTGTGCGGCTTCAGTTTTAGACTATTGTAGCACAACGTCGTCACAGCCATGTGCAGTCTGCGCTACAAGGCCAAAGGTATTGTTTAAATCGATGATGAAAAGGCTAGAAGCCATCGAAAAGGACGGCTCTGCAGACGACATTATGTCCTCGGCAGCGCCCTACAAATGTACTCGGTCAGAGAAATCATGCAAGTGACAGTGGACGCTAACCAGAAAGGAATACCGAATGCCACAGGCTGCCCACTAACAAGCCGTTGTATGCCCACATGCACCCACGCCACTGGCGTCTTCCGCCAAAGAGAGACCGAGTCCTCCAGCAGCTGAGACGGTTCCTCCAGGGGTCTTGCCTACTGCTATTCGTGGGGTTCGCGCTTGGTGGCAGGTGGCTTGCCTTTGATATTGCTCCATGTGTGTTGGCCTGCAGTCTCACGCATCGCTGTTAGGCTGGTTTGGCTTGTAGTTAACCTTGATTGATATAGGTTCGCAAGGCTATCTCAACATAACAGGGAAAAGCACGGATACCGCTCAACTCTAGTATGAAAAAACAAAAGAACGCCATAAACAACTCGCGGGAAATCATGTAGGCCCAATGCCCGATTCACCTCCCTCCCTTTCCCAGACACGGTACAACGTTGCCATCTAATGCTCGTGTCAAGTTTTTCTGTGATATTTTGCTCTGTGATGCATTCGTTGTAGTCATCATGGCCGTTCAAATAAGCGCTAGTCGTAATAAAGAAGCCTTCAGTAGCAAGAAATGCGACGGGTGAAGATGTGGAAAGGAATCGCAAAAAAGACTCAAGGTGGGAGAGATGGCCACGGCTGCGGAAGAGGAGCTGCTCGTGCAATGTGGCTTTTCAATGCCACAACCATCTCATGTCGCTCGGGAAAAGGAAAAGGCAAGAAACCTCGCTGTGCAGTGACTTGACAGACGTAAAAGTCACGCAGACAGCCGATGAAGTGTCCCTTGTGGTTGGTTACGCCGGCTTACCTCTTTTCGGGAGACCGGCGCTGATAAAACGTATGTCCTGATAGTAGTGTGCCTTTGCATTTCCAAGGCATGATGATGATAAACGTGAATATTTTGGCCGCAACAGGTTTCCCAGCGGCCGTTGTGGTCCACCTTGCGGCACTTAGGATCGGAATCTCGACGAAGTGCGATCCTGAATCTGCTTCTCGGTAGAGATGTAGAGGCGGTCGAGATAGTCCATTGCCGAGGCATCTCGTAGTATCTTGGCAACCTGGATGCCGGCCGAGATGAGCTGCAAGATGTTCCTGTCATCCTTGAGCGGTCGGCTCTGGTGCTTGGAGGCGTGTCTCATCTCCAAAGAATTTTCTAGAATGGTTACGAATTGCTTGATCTGGCCGTTGTACAAGACGCGGGCAGGAATCCTTCGCTTGGTTGCGAGTCTTTTGAGCAGATAAACCCACTCAGTCCATTCCCGATCTTGGGGCCGCTCTACCGGTCGCATATTCTGCGACAGAGGAATAGGGAACTGGTATTTGGCCACAAAGTCGTAGGCGCATTGGGACAGGCGATCGTTGACCTGACCCAACACCATGTCTTGTTCCTGCACATGCAAGTTTGTCGGGAGATGGGGCAACTCGCGCTCTTGCATGGCAATGACCTCTGGGGGAGGACGTTGAAGGAACTGGTGCGGTCCGTCGAATTCATCCCGGTTTGAGGGACGCCTTTGTGGTCGGGTCCTTGGGTTTGGGTTGGCATTCGCATTATTAGGCTTGGACCGTCGTCCGGTATAGGCAGAATCGGCTCCATTTTCTAGGGAGTATTCGGACAGGTTCGGTGATGCCAGGATATCATCCACAGATTCTGTCGGGGACTGTCTCTCTTGCGCCTCCCATGAAGCCTTGGAGCTCTGGTATGATCCGTAAGCGGGCAATTGGTTCGTATTCAACGCGCTCTGTGGTGGTGGCATGAAGCCAGGTAGGCCCATGGAAGGCGTTTCCGTGCGCGGCGCATAAGTGTTGCTGCCGCCAAAATTGTTCATACTTTATAATCCCGAGAGAAAGTGTTACCATCGGCTGCGCGCAATTTGCATACCCAGGTGGCAATGCCAAAAAAAAAAAAAACAATCTTACCTTGAAGCAGAGTACATTTCATCGCGAGGCCAGTCGTGGGCAGTCGAATTTGGCATTTGGCTTCAAAAGCAAGTGTCAGTTAGGGAGAAATAACAAAACAAAAAGCAGAAAAAAAAAAAGGCCCGCGCATGTGGGTTTTGATCGTGGCTTTTCAGAATTCCTACCTCCGTCTTGGGTTCCACGGTCCAGATTCGGAACCCGGGCCAGAATACATCATGGCCGGGCGAGCCATCTGCCCAGGATCCATGGTACAGTGCAATGTCCGTCAATAGCGACCAGGGGAGAAGCGCGGGAGAAAGCAGCAAGAACAAAGAAAAGGTGTTCTTCGTGGTAAAGGTGGTCAGGATCCGGGCGGCCAAGTCAAGAAATGGTAAAATTCACAGAGTCCGGGAAGACTTGGAGATAATACAACGGCCAAAAGTCCGCGGGGAGCGCCCGCCACGTCGGGCATTGACCACAAAAATAATGTGGGAGGAGAAAACCGGTAATCCAGTCAGCCGGGAGAGCAGAGACAACTCTTCAAAGGCTGGAAAACGCTTGCCAGACGATGTCGACAAGTTATAATTTGAGGGTGCCGGATGGCGGTGTGGTGCTCTTGGGCAGGTGACCGACAACAGCCAGCTCAGGCCGACTTATACAACTCGTCGAGCGAGCGGTAATGACCGCACTATCTTTTTAGTGCCAGTCGGCTAGTGGCCCAATGGGCCAGTATTAAACAAAATCAAGGCGCTGGATTGATGCAACACTGGGCACAAGAAAATTGGAAGCAGCGGCAGGGTTGCGTCTGAGAGTCAGCAGGCAGCGAGAATGCTATGTGCCCTTTCCCCCCTTATACGATGCAAGTTGCATTGAAAATTCAGAAATCGTCGACGAGCTTTGCAGGATTTGTTTTACATGCCTGGCGAGACAGGATGGTGGATCAAAGCGGGCGATGTAACTTGTTTAAAACTGCCATTTGGCAGACGACACGTCGCTGGTGGTGGCACGACTCAGGGCTAGCAATTTTGGCCAAATCACAGATGTGACAGGCAGGGCAGCCCTGCTCCTTGTGCCCCCCCCCGAACTTGGCCAGGAGTCCAGGACAGAAGAGAGAGGGAGAGATGTTTTGAGCACTGATGAGCGAGGGGTCCAAGGCCCTGCGGAGATTTGCAAGTGGGACACGGCGCAGGGGATAATGCACCAGCAATGTCGAGACAATCTCAAGCGCCAGTAATACACAATGGAGCATTCCCTTGGTTCAGACCAAGAGTCGCTGGTGGGACTCTGGCCTCGACGATCCACTGCTTATGAGCGTCGTCGTGGGGGCTACGAGCTGGTCTCATTCTCCAGGCCGTTGATACGAGCCCTGCGTAAATTCCGAGGTTGGCTTTGCTGGCTTTGGCAAAGCCTGGCACGCGCCTTCATTCGAGTGTGGGATGCGTGGCACGCCGCGCAAGTCAAAGACAGCAGCCCTTTGCCAGCCGGTGCGGCGTGAGAAGACGGTTGGGAATGAGGCCATTGATGACTGAGCCCAGAAAGGCAAAAGAGCGTGACCATTTGTTTTTTTTTTTTTTTGCAGCTTGGTGGCGTGGGGAGAGGCCTGGAGCGCGCGGGGAGGGCGTCGAGCATAGCACGAAAGGCGGTGTACCAATCGACACATGAAGATGTGCCGAGAAGGAGGGGCAGCCTTTTGCTTGGTTTGCTTGCTACGCTTGCCACGCTTGCTTGGGCAGCAAGGGGCAAAGGTCTTGAGAGGGCCAGTGAGGGCCTCGCAGTCCCACCAAGAGCCGAGAGATGACAAGCTAGCGAGCATTCAGAGCGGATTAAGATGCGTAATTACGTAGCAGGAGGCGACGATTCGGAAGCTGTGTTGTCATAGTCGGCGCCGATCCGGGTTTGGTTAAATGACGGCGTGCGTCTGTGTGCATAATCTGGCGGCGTGCATGCCGTCGTGGCAGTACGATGTCAACGCCCACGAGGGAAATGGTTCGGAGGATCTGGCTACGCGACTGTCCAGGAGCCAATCTGACCTGGTCTTGGAGCAATCTCGGGTTTTGCAACGGTCCGCAAGCTGCAGTGTGACGTGACGTATGAGGGCAATTGAGGTTGAAAATGGCATGTAATCATGCTTCGAGGAGGCGAGGCACTCTTCTCCTGCAGGCGGCAGGTCTCGGATTTCGGCACTTAGGGAGGAGAGCTCTGAGCTGTTATCCGAGTATTTGCCATCTTGGGTAATACAGAGTGTCAATAATGATTTGAATATAAATAGCGCATCGCGAGAAGTGGCAGGTGCGAGTTGGCCAATGGATGTTTGTTGCAGAACAGCACTCACTATGCGTGCAAGTCCAGTTTTGTATTGAAGATTCGAAACGACACGTGATATCCTCGGCGAAACGAGCAAGGATGATTTGGCAGTGTCAAGTAATAACTATGCTCATGCTGGCATAAACTGCGATTGCGATTGCGCATCGTCGATTGTTCAGATGGGTTGGTTGATACGAAAGAGTTGCAGCGTTTACCTTGATGCAGCGGCCCCGGGCATGTACCGATCGGACGGTAATAGGTAGGTGGAAGCCAAAAGGCACTTGGACGGGCCAGGGCAGGCAGGCTTTGCATGCTGCCAGCTGCAAGTGTCAGCTGCAAGTTGTTTACCAGCTGCCAAGTGCCCGTTTGCTCTTCCGGCCTCGGAGGATGATGAGTCTGGTAATTTACAACCATTACAAACTAGCCTACCCGGGAGAGGCTGTCAGTTGCAGAGACACAAGCGCAGACAAACAACGACGATACCTCCAACAACAACAAGTCCCTCAAGTCCTCCAAGCTCTCCAACAAGCCCTCCAACAGAGCTCAACGTCATAGCGCACCCCGTAGCCACATCACCACTTGGTCTTGTCCCTTTCTACTTCCCTACTACCAACGGGCCACAGCACGCCAGGCACCTGGCATGGCACCGCACTCTGAAGCAAGAAGCTCTACCTATGCCACTACCTAGCTGTCGAAAACGCTGTACAACACTTCGCAACCGCCATTCTCGCATTCTCGCAATAAAACAGACTGTGACAAAAGAGACGCCAGCATGGCGTTGAAAATGAGGGATTGGCTATCAAACGGACAACTACTATCACACGCCCTCGTTGTATACTTGTGACAAATGTGTCAATACAGAGACAGGAGAGATTACGAAGGCAGGCAGAGTTTGAACTACGTCGCCAAGAGCCCAAGGCTGACCTCAAGAGTGGCTTACGACGGCCACAATCGTCCGCACCACACCCATACGGCTCACCCAAAAAAAAAGTAAAGGCCACGAGCGCCTCAACAAAGGATCCCAAAAAGTGAGGCTGCGGAAAAGACCAGTCCGGCTTCTGCCAATCTCGCACTCCGGCATATCAACTGAGCCCAACTATCACGACGCAGCCAAGCAGCGTGACAGCTGCGGCGCCGGGCCGCGCACCCTTGGACAGCTGCCGACGTGGCCGACAGGCGGATGCGCAGCAGCCATGTCGCTGACGATGCTGGCATTTCATGGTGTTGTGGTCATGCCACCCCTTTGTTCCCTCGTCTCGCCATTCTTCCACGTACCGCTGACTGAATGATTGGCTCGTGGGTCATCCCGCTAGCCAGCAGCTAACGAGCGGCCCGCAGTTGACCGTCGCGGCCGCTCCCGAATGGACCGTGTGGTATGACGGCCTTTGCGGTCCACCACCTCGTGTGCTTGTGTGGCTACATGGCGCTGCAGTGATGAGTTGTCCTGCAGCAGAGACACTCTGGCCGTCACGTCGCTACCGTCTCTGACCACTCGTCTGCTGGCCTCTGCCGCTGTCCTCTCCACCAAGCCAAGCCATGATACCCTGCTGAACCCATCTGCGTCCACCATCCCTGCATCACCAACCTATCATAAGCTGCCAGCCAGCTCCCGACGCACGCTAGAACTTCATGCAGCCCCTGCTTGCACCCGGTCTGGCTCCTTCAACGCACCTTTATTATTGGAGAAAGCAATATGCGACTTGCCGTGTCGACAAAGCCCCGTCTGTAGCAATACAGTCATGACTCCTCCGAGAATGTATTAAAAAAGCGCATGCCCCCCGTTCTCCCTGCTGCCCAACTCTCACTTCTTTTCCCCTCAGATTCCTGCCCAACCCAAGCATTATTCACTTTCCTGCACCAAGTTTTGTCTACAAAACCTGCTTCTCACCTCATTCTTCCTCACTCCACAATACTCTTTACTGCCAGCATTACCTTACCTGCAAAGGCTGTGCTCCAGTTGACTAGAGAGACTGCACTGTACATCGCGAGTGAAGGTCCGCAAAAACTTTGTGGAAGCTCGTGTAATCATTTCTCTATCCTTGCCTTTTGGATATAATGACAGTTGCTTTTGTGTCGCGCTCGGCAACCATGCCTCGCTATATCAAATCTGAGCTTGAAGAGGCTCAATCGCTCGTCAGGTACTGTTTTCTTTTCTAAATCTCCGGGACCCGTTTTGCTTTTGCTCTTCACTTTCATTTCCTTTCGGCTCGTACGCCATTGCGTACAAGTCTGTTGCACATTCATGGACCGTTTCATTTTCCGCGCCTTAGGATACCATGGATGCTTTGAACCACACCGGACTTCTGCCACCTGGATAAAACAAACTTTCTGGATCAGGCCTTGTCTGAACCGGACAAGGGGTCTAAAAATCATGAAATCTCTCTTCTACAATGGCATCTGCCAGCGGTAAGTCTGAGTGAACCAGAGATCTCATCACAGCACTGTGGCACTTCTCATGGCTCTTGCATTCGCTTTCGTGGACAGCCCGGATATTTCAAGGGACCACATGAGTTTTCGCAGGATTTGGCCTTTCTCCGGGATTTCATCTGGACTTTCTGCATTTTTTGCAATCTTCTGGACCTTTGATCAAACCATTGGATTGGACATGGACTCGGATTCGGACTCTATTTTTGGACCAGTTTTTCTTTGCATACGGACCGTTTTCATCCACATCTGGAAAAGCCTGTGGCTCTTTTGCTTTAGCATGGAGTCAAATCTGAATCCGTGACCACGGCTATGGACACGCAGTCTGATTACTTTTGAATATTACTGTATCAACTGCTCAAGGTAAAAGATCTCATCACGAGATGCGCTCTGCTTTCAAATCTCGCCCTATCAACTCTTGCTATGGACCAGTCGGAGACCGATACGCTGCCACTCAAATACACCCTTAAGGAGCCACTTGGACCCCAATACGAATCTGCCGAGGACTGCGCAGTTTTGACGACAATTTCTTGTAGTGTTGCTCTTGTTAATGTCATGACCAACTGTGGATTTGACACCTCGTCTTATGTCCTGATTGGACGAGTCACAACGGGTGATTGGCAATTGGAGCCCTGAAAATACGACTTGACATTCTCGGTTTTGCTTCTTGGAACCTTATCCCTGGGAATCGCTTTTTCTTTTATCTGTTTCTGTTTATTTGCGTTCTTGCTTTCCCGCATCGAGTACATCATTACTCACCCGCATGGTTTGTTTTAACCCCTGATCCTCGAAACACCGATTGATAAACTAATATTGCTTAGGCCCAAAGTTGGATCACGCGGCTTGATGACCTCTCCTTTCAACTCATTTCAGACGCTGAATAGACAAACTAACCCAATGCAGCGACTATAGCTTCCCTACCACTTCCACCTCTTCCACAGCTGCCCTCTTTGCCTTTTCACAAGGCGAGAACCCCACAGACCTGCTCACAAGCTCCGCTTGGTGTCTGTCGGGAGACGGCTCACAATATCTGACTGAGATCCACGATGGATCAGTAAGCCACACAGATATTGAGGAATCCATGTTTACTTCCGGACAAACCACACCCAAAGGAACCAGGATTACGCACACCCACCAACCGGTGGAGACAACATGGAACACTGCCAGACCAATTCCCACCACCAAGAGCCAGGCCATGTCTCGGATGAGCTCAAGTACATCGGGCTGCTCGTCTGCCTCGCATGGATCACATTTGGTTCAGACCAACCCCGTTGTGGACGCAGTTCAAGCCTTTCACGATGACACAGTTCAAGTGATGGGTGCCATGCACAACTTGAACGGTTGCCAACTGTCAGACACTGTAGGCTCGCCCATCTGCTGGTCTGGATATGGGCTCGATATTGGGTTGAGCGGTGATTGCACTCTGTCTGTTGAAGACCTCAACTCGATGAATGTTGCACCCTCCCAGGTTACCATTGGAATGAACGGACTGCCGGCAGCTTCCCCTACTAGCTCTTGGGACGTTTCGAGCTCCATCTCCCGCACTTCATCACCAAATACTATCGACGAGTCGTGGCGGACAGCCGCACTGGCGAACTCGCCTTTCATGTGTGAGCCCACGAGGTATGAGACGAATTGCCATCGCACATATTTCGCAGATATCAATTCTCACAGTCTTGACAGCCCCGACAACAAGCCTCTCCATCTCATCTCCGATGTACAAGATACCATGGCGCCCTTTGGGAGTGACATGAACATCAGTGCCAACTACCAGCAGCGCAGCAGTGTTGAGTCGGATTCCCCTCGTGAGGATCATCGCTACAAGAACGCCATGCGAGGCGCGGATGGCTTATTTCACTGCCCGTGGGAGGGCCAGACTGGCTGTAACCACAAACCAGAGAAGCTCAAATGCAACTACGAGTAAGCTCTGCACGATCCGGCCAATTATTACGATGATACTGACTTGTTTGTAGCAAATATGTCGACTCACACCTGAAACCATACAAGTGCAAGGTCGCCAGCTGTGAGGACGCTCGCTTTTCCTCCACTGCCTGCCGCCTCCGCCACGAACGGGAGGCACATGGCCTACATGGCCACGGAAACAAGCCGTTCCTTTGCACCCATGAAGGCTGTGAGCGCGCTCAGGAAGGCAACGGTTTCCCACGACAGTGGAATCTCCGCGACCACATGAAGCGAGTTCACAACGACGTCGGCGACGTTCCCGCACCTGTCCCTGTCCCCTCTACAAATGCTGCCAAGGGCCGCAAGCGCAAGAACGAGACACAAGAGACTGCGGTTGTTGAGCGCAAGGCACCGACAAAGCCGACCCAGCAGCAGAGCGCTCGCAAGAGCTCGACAAAGCCGCTTCTGGATGAGTGGCAAGAGCACTATCAGGCCCTGCAAGGCATTCTGCAAAATATGGTCGCCCCCGCTGATCAGAGAAACATCATGCAGCTTGGCGAGATGCAGAAGCGTTCCGCCGAGATGGCCAACATCACCTCACAGCTTGTTTCTGTATCCAAGCAGCCGCGGGATGGTGATTCAAAGAAGCTCTACAACTCTGGTGACTGAACGGAGCCGCGACTGGACCACTCGATTTGTGTGGACGTACCCTGCCCTACCTAACTCATTGCACAACCATTAGGACGCCGACCTGAAGCCAGACTACAGTGAGAAGCACCCCATCATCTCCTGGTCATGGTATGGTCAATTTTTTTGGATGTTATCGCAGAGGCGTATGGATCTGTTTCGATCTTTTGCGCGCTTGTCTGCCTACTTCTGGAGGAATCCGAGGTCTCCTATGTGCACGGTTTGCTGAGAATGCCCGGTGTCTTTATCTCACGGCTTCCGAGGCTGGAAGTTGTGATGCCATTGGCTTTGCAGATTTGTTACACTCCCATGGCCTGGGAGGTAATTCTGCAGAGCAAGAAAGAGATGGACTCGCGTAACGATTTTATGACGGGTTGTTCTTTCGACTTTAGTTTCTTTTGTGATGCGACTGCAGAGCCAGTCGGCGCCATACTTTCATGGCGGCGCGGTAACAGTGCTGGGATGTCATGAAGTGTGGTGCTATTCTTATTTCATATCTGTATTTAATGACCATTATATTTAACACAAAAAAAAAACATACTGCTGAAGACCGAGTGTATCGTCATTACTGAGTGAGTCATGGATCGGAGAGGACGTCAGTCGCCGTAGGGATGTTGAAAGTGTGGTGGCTCAACACAACACTCGACTACCTAGGTACCTGATATTTTTGCCCTGATGGCATGATACAGCGGGCTGCCAAATGTTGTGGCGCCATGTGCCATGAGGTAGTCGGTCAAAGCCCAGCGGGTGGAAAGGCAAAAGGTACCTACCTAGGTAGGTCCTCCGGCACACCCGTTGGTGTAAATGACTCGGCCCCTCTACCTAGGTAGGTACCTATTCAAAGCTCAACGCGCGACTTTTGGCTGCCCCTCCCCACCTATTGTTACGCTGGACTCGAGCTCTTATTACAAGTACTATCGCCGCCAGTTTTTCTTCTAATCATCACATCTGCATCTGTTTAGCCTCCTGTTCTCTAGCTAAGACCTGTTCACCCATTTCCAAAGAATACTTACCTCAAGACCAATCGCAGCAATGGCTCGCAAGTTCTTCGTCGGCGGCAACTTCAAGATGTACGAGGCCACTTGGCTGTGGAGGGGCTACTTGCTCGGTCAATGCTAACTTTTGCTGCGATGTAGGAACGGCTCCGTGTCGTCCATCAAGGAGATTGTCGCCAACTTGAACAAGGCCAAACTCGACCCCTCTGTCGGTACGTCGACCCTGCTACGCTCCACTGCGCTGTCCATCCTCCACCGTGCCTAATCACAGTCCACAGAGGTCGTCGTCTCCCCCAGCGCCATCCACCTGGTCCTCGTTCGCGACTCCCTCCGCCCCGAGATTGGCGTTGCTGCTCAGAATGTCTACGACAAGCCCAACGGCGCCTTCACTGGTGAGCTGTCCGTCTCGCAGCTCCTCGACAGCAAGATCGACTGGGTAATCCTTGGCCACTCGGAGCGCCGCACCATCCTCAAGGAATCCGACGAGCTCGTCGCCTCCAAGACAAAGTACGCCATCGAGAACGGCGTCAGCGTCATATGGTGCTGCGGCGAGTCGCTCGAGGAGCGCGAGGCCGGCAAGACCATCGGGGTCGTCAGCAAGCAGCTCGAGGCCCTCAAGGCCAAGGTAAGCGACTGGTCCAAGATTGTCATTGCCTACGAGCCCATCTGGGCCATTGGCACCGGCAAGGTCGCCAGCACATCGCAGGCCCAGGAGGTTCACAAGGCCATCCGCGAGTGGCTCAAGAAGAATATCGGCGAAAAGGTCGCCGAGGAGACCCGCATCCTGTACGGCGGCAGCGTCAACGAGAAGTGCTGCGCCGAGCTCGGCACGGAGGCTGACATTGACGGCTTCCTCGTCGGCGGTGCTTCTCTCAAGCCTGCCTGTAAGTTTTCCTCGCACCTATCAAGTTGAACCGCATTGCTAACCGTTGGCTCAGTCGTCGACATTATCAACACTAGCAAGCTGTAGATTGGATACAGTCTCAATGAAAGACGCCACTAGATGCTAGAACACCACCTACATACAAGACCCATGACCGCATAAAATATATAATCCATGGCGATTCTTGACTAATTGAGAAGTGAAATGGAAATTCATTGCTTATGTATAAATGAAGAGTCGTTCGACCCTATATAACCAGGGGATAATCCAGTGCTCCCGTCGCGCACCTCTAAATCCGCTGTCATGCGCAAAACTGTCTCAATACAAGTAGAATATACACGGCACGAAGCCTTTTGACCCTATAACGGGCCATTTCTTTTCATCATACAACCATACCCTTGCCGTGGTATGGCGACCAGATACCTCGGACGCTAGGCTTGGTGCTGAGAACGGCCTTTGTCGTGCGGCGGTTTCTGGCGCCGCTGGCGTCGCGCAGCAGCTCGACCTTTTGCAGAATCTCGTAGGGCGTCAGGTTCCGTACGCAGATAGGTTTTGTGCGGCCGTTGATGTAGTGTCCGATGATGACGGGGTGTCGTCCTGGGCGAGGCGAAACGGCGAATTCGACCTGGGGGTTGGATGCGGCGACCTTGGGCAGCAATGATTTGATGAAGCCGCTGGAGTGATCATGTTAGAGGCGGGTTTCCTTTTCCCCGCACTTGGGATAATGTCTGAGCCACGTACTTCATTCCCTTGGAGCTACCGGCCCAGTCGCAGTAGTGAAAGTCCATCTTCTTGCATTGGAGGATGAAGGCGCCAACGCCGTTCTGCATCCATTGTCAGCTGCTTGATCGGTGCTGTTTCGACGACGAATTTCCGCAATGCTTACATGCGCCCTCGCAATCGACCTGATCCCCTTGACTGTCATGGTGGCTGAGCTGTGTGTGTCTGAATAGGCATATGCAAAAAAGAGTTGTCTTCCGGCGTAGGCTCGCGTGGACCGGTCGCACGAAAAATCGAGCCTTGGAGCTCACCCCCAAAGGGGCACCCAAAACGGACTAGCGTCAATCACGGCACAGCATCGGAAAAATTGTTCTGGCAGCGCTGTCATCTACTGGGAGCCCCTGCAAACTGTCTAAAACTGGCAGGTCCAGCGCAAGCTAATTTCACCAGGCGCCCTCGTTTTAAGCCTTTTCCCATTCTCAGGCTGGTGAACAACTTTGCGACGACGCGTGTCTGTTCGACTTCCATCGCCGAGCAGCATCGGTGGTCTCTAAAGCCAAGCTTAACTTATCGTTTGCTATTTTTTTCTCGATTGACGTGCTATTCCCCGAATTCAGTTTATCTGCTCGCGGCAGCCATGACGGACAAGCTCCCACCGAATTTGCTGGCGCTGTTTGCGCCGCGTCCGCCGCTGCGATGGGTTCAGCCGCCTGATCACGCCCCTGAGAAGCGCAAGACACCACACGTTGACGGACTGGCCGCTTTCCTGCCCGATTTGAAAGTGTACAAGGAAAACGACACGAGCATCCCGACCGAGAGCTGGCTCGAAGCACGCGATCGCAAGAAGCTTGAGAAGAAGGCCGCCGTGGAGGACCTGTCTGCCAATGCGCCCAAGTATTGTATGCAACGATGGGCCCGTGATATTTCTGCGATGGAGGTACTGACTCGTTCTTCACTGCAGACAAACCCAATGAGGATCCTCTGATTCGCGGCGATGCGTTCAAGACTCTCATTGTCGCGCGCCTAAGCTACGATGCTGACGAGCGTGACCTGGAGCGCGAATTCGGTCGCTTCGGTCCCATCGAGCGTGTACGACCCCCCCACAGCTGCTGCCGCGGATATCACCCACTTGAATACTGACATGTTTCCATAGACTCGCATTGTTGTCGATACGCACGCCTCCGAAAAGGGAAACAAGAAGAAGAAGCCACACCGAGGCTATGCATTTGTCGTCTTTGAACGCGAAAAAGACATGAGAGGTAATTTTCCCCTTGTTTGAATTCCTTGTAGGACCATTTTATCGGCGCTCTTTAGAGTTGTGGCCCTCAGGCTTGCCCTCTCTACTTGGCGTTCACAACGAGACTATCATGGCCCTCAAGCTTGCCTGTCTCTGCGACCTTTCTTCTTTGCTCCCTTTATCGAACACTCTTGACCCAAGTTTTACATGTCGCTGGTAAGCATTGCTAACAACTGCGCTCTGATGCGCGATCCTGAATAGCGGCTCTGGATGCATGTGATGGTATTCGTATCAAAGACCGACGTATCAAGGTAGATGTTGAGCGTGGCCGAACAGTTAAGGGTTGGAAGCCAAGACGACTGGGTGGTGGCCTTGGAGGCCGAGGATATACGAAAGCTCTTCCAGCTCGCCCAGGCGGCCCGGGCGGCTTTGGCGGTGGTTTCCGTGGGGGTAGAGGATTTGATGGTGGCCGTGGTCGTGGCGGCTTCCGTGGCGGCTTTGGTGGTCGCGGTGGAGGCTTCCGAGGTGGTGATCGCGAATTTGGTGGCCCCCCACGCGCTGACCGTGGCGATCGAAATGGAGTCCCTCCCAGAGATGCGCCATCCGGCCCCGGCGGCTTCGACAGGCGCAATGGTGACCGTGACCGCGGATTCGACCGTGGCGGCGGCCGGTTTGATGATAGGCGCGGTGACCGGGATCGCGATGCCCGTGACCGCAATCGTGACCATCATGACCGAGGCGACAGACCACCTCGTGATGGTGGTCGATACGGTGATCGCGACGGTGGTCGCCGCACTGGAAGCAACAACGAACCAATTGGTCGACGCGAGGGTGGACGCGAGGGTGGGTATCGCGAACGGGACAGAGATTTCGATCGCCCCCGGGATGATGACAGCCGAAAGCGAGGATACGACGGCGGAGGCTACGAGGATCCTAGGAAACTTCGCAGATACTAAATCGCCTCAGATCCTCTACAAACTACTACGATGCGGTACTATTCACAACACATTTGTCCTCGTTGATAGGCGAGGCGTCGCCCGCTTCCTGTTCGCTGCGGCCTGGTGGTAACATGGGAAGGTAACTGTTATGTTCTGTCTTGTCTTTATATCATTTTTCTACTATGCATTTAAAACTCCGGCGTCACCAAGGGGAAGTATAAAACAAAAGTACGGTTTGAGCAATAAATTGAAAACGTATCAATAGCGAGACGTATGCATTTTGATGGTTCTAAGGTAAGGCATAGAGGTAAGCAGACTCTGGCCTGGAATGTATCTTTATATATCTCATGCTTTCCCACCTTGGAGTTGCTCGGATACCAAGTGTTGAGTGGCGGCTTTAATTTGCTTGGGGACAGCTAAATAGGCACTGTAAAACACAGTATAAGAATAAAAATTTGTCACATGTACACTTTACATGGGCATGTTGTACTCTCGGAAGTGGTATATTTCAATCTCTCCTTTTTGCTTGAAAAAGGAAAAGGAAATTTTATCGCCGTCATGTATATCAACTTCATGCCCGTAACGCAAAACAAAGACCCAAGCTAACGCCATTACAAACAATTTTGATCCCACATGTATGTCATGCCAGCGGTGATGTAGTTTTGATCATCTCGCAAGATTTTTGGTTTCCTAAATGCCCATTCCAACTATTCCCTGTCAAACTTAGTCCTGATCCATGGCAGAGGACTCAACCTGGGTGACTTGGCCCGATTCCGCGCTCCAGTAACTATGACATCGCCGATTAGCCATCCGCACCACATGTATGGCAGCAAAAGGGACCAGTAAAGAATGTAAAGAACGGGGTATTAAGAGAACGTACGCCAAAACCTTGACCTTGAACTCGCTCAAGCAGACGTCAAACATCTTGAGCAGCCTCGTCTGGCGGGAGTCGAGGACGTCGCCCTCCTTGCAGACGACGTAGGCCTCGCCCTCGCCGTCCTCGCTGCCGAGCACCACGCGGCCCTTGACCATGCGCGTGGGGACGCCGAGGCGGCGCAGTTCGGGCTCGAGCGTGTGCTCGAGCGGCACGTCGTGCTCGGCGGGGACCTCGCCGGCGGTGGCGTGGACGACGCCGGGCGGGATGGAGAAGGCGCGCGGGGCGACGACGCCGGCGCGCGCAAAGTCGACGAGCGCGAGGTTGTCAAAGTAGCCGAGGACGGCGTCGGGCGCGCGGTCGGTCAGCACGAGGCCGACGTTGCCGGTGAGGAGCCGCGCGCAGGCGTCGATGCCCGGCGCGACGGCCTCTTCGGGTGTCTGGCCCAGCGCCTTGGCCATGAGCTTGGTCTTGCCAAAGAAGAGTCTGGTTGTTTTCGTTGACCCGTATCATTAGCATTCCGAACAAGAGAGCGGGGGGGCTTTTTTTTTTCTTGTCCCGTAGTTTTTTCTTTTTTTTTTTTGCCCTGCTTGCCTGGCCTCTCGAAGATATTGCGCTGGCGTCCCCGGGTTACCTTGGGACAAGCAGCGGCGGGGAGCGGGATCCGGGGGGGCGGGAGAGAAACAGGAGCTTACCTGCTGTCGGACATGTCGCGGCGGACATTTTTTAGGTAGTTGTTGCGCATGTTGTCGACACTAAACACGAAGCAGTGCTGGTACTGGGGGACGGCGTCGCGAATGTTCTGAAAGAGCTTGTCCTTTTGCTCGCGGCCCTTTTTGTTGACCTGGGTCAGGTTGAAAGTTCTGGAGCGCTTCGACTTGGGCATTGTGGGCGGTTTATATTTCCTTCTTCCTCGTATCGATCCGGCAGTAATTCGAATCCAGGCAAAAGAAAAAAAAAAACCTCTTCTTTGGCACCGTAGTTGTGAATGGCGGTGTTGATCTCGAAATGGGAGAAAAAAAGTGATGGGCAGGATCCAACTGATAAGATAGCGCAGGGGAAAAAAAAAAATTCTGGGTGGTGAGATTTTTTTGTCCGCACAAAATTTGGCGCTGGGATTGGTCGCTGCGCTTCGGGGTCCGACCCCGCTACGGCCAGTCGAAAGTGAATTCTCTCCAAAGTTAAAAATCAGAAGATGTGCAAGAAATCTCTGGTTTTTTTTTTTCTTTGCCGAATATCAAGTTGCCTACAATGTGCGCCGGGAATGACACGCCTCTGCAGCACCATGGCCAGCTTCGGATAGCAGCCTTGAAAAGAGATTTGAATAGGTAAGCTGATCACATCAGTTGAACCTGTAAAGACTGCTTTCCTATTATTTTCAAATCCTGCAAGTCTAAAACTTGAGATTCGAAACCGTTTTCCATAATTTGACAGAGGACCAAAAAAAAAGGAGAGAAAAATGCCTCCCGCTTTAGAGCTATCCTCGCCATGCTTCCAGAACACAGTATTTGGCCGTCGTAACCTCTTTCCAGTATCGAGCACCTATAAAAACGGTGGCAGGGCCAAAAATTGGAATCGAGACCGCAGAAACGAGTCCAGCACGAAATGCACTCCAAGTCGTCGCACAACCTTCTAGCCGCGTGCTCACGATGGTGGTAAGCGCATCACGCATGGGGTTCCCCGTCAAAACGAACGTTTCGCGAGACTTGAACATTTTGAAAACCTTCTCCGTAGATGTTGAGCCTGTGAGCCATGACATCACAACCATTCCCAAGTGCGCGGAAGCGGTAGCAGCCGTCACGGTGCGTATGGTACCTTGAGCGATGGCACGTCACTGTTGTTGGTGTCCAGGAAGCCCTTCTTGTGGTTTATAAGGCTTGCTCGTCTTGAGTTCGAGAGTAGATGACCTGTGTTACTGGGGCAATCAAAAGGTGCGCAAGTCTCCAAAACGATAAGGCCTCGGCCTAGCACTCCGACCGCGTAGCTACCTCGGAGACCAAGTCCCATACCTTGTGCGCAGAGTCTTCCACCGTAATAAGTCGACCGAAGTGCCATGTACTGAAAGCCCAGTCCTGCAGCGGCAGCATCCCGTTTGTCTCGCTGCTCCCCTTCCACAAGTCGCCAGGGGTGACGCCGGCGAGCACCTCGTTGTCGAAGCGCTTCTCCACCAGTGCCTCCATGTTGGTCTAGATATATCGGGGGCCTTGTTTCCCTTTGATAGTTTCGAAGAGTCTTTCTACTAGGCCCCGGAATATATGGCCATCAGCTTCGGCGCAGGTGAGATAGGACCGGTCCTGGTTGGCTTCCATTGCAAATAGGCGAGGGGGGTATGGCTTATCGATGTATGCGATCCCAAACAAGGTTGCCCGTTGGATATCAACATCTGCGTACTTTTGGTTTCAGGGGCCGGTTATCTTCCTCGGTGACCAGTGGGTGATTTGGGTATGCCTTGGCGGCCATGCGTCGCCTTTCCTTGCGCACGATGCTGTGGACGCTGTCGGCGCCAATAACAGTGTCGCCAGAATATACCGGACCATATTTCTTAGATACTTCCACGCCGGTGTCAGTCTCGATAATTTCGTGGACTCGTTCCTTTTCGAAAACATTTGGCTGATCCCTGAGATTGTCGAACACATAGAGTAAATGCTCTGTGCAGCTGCATGTCACGTAGCCACATCTACATTATATTATTAATAACAAAAGTTCAGTCAAAGTCTACTGCGCAATTTTCTGGATCAGAAACATTTTCCTGAAACTAGGTTGATACGTCTCTTGTTGCCTCGACAATGTATCGAACGCGACGGTTATTGGACTAGGGTACTCGTTTGCTGTGAGGGAAGAGGCTCTATTAGCAGATGGAAGGAGCCTCTATAATCACAAAGCAGAGCTGCGAAATGCAAAGTCTCAGTCTGCCCCTCATGGATTTGAATCGATCTTTCCTTCGGCCTTGTTAAAAACAAGTCAATGGCGGACCCCCCTGGCACGCCATGGATGGCCCTGCCGACGGCCCCGACCGAATGCAATGAAGACGCGTTAACGCGTGTCGATTATTTTTTTGTTTTCCAGTAACGCACTTATTTCTTCTTACTAACTTTTAACTTATGTAAGTTAGTTACTCGTTACTCCGTAGTAGAATCGCGGGTACGTACCAGTCCGCGACCACTTCCCAAGCACTATTTACCAGCCCCCGTCAACCTTGGCGTGCGACTTATGTATCCATCGATTCGAGGATCTAATAATCCCGAACCTCGCTAGCCTCCTCAGTATTTAGCTCGGCGCATTATTACTAGCCTCACGGAAGCTAAGAAGCAAGCCAGGCACCCGCCGCAGGGGTGGCGCATTTCCCCATCATTGCTTACTCGCTATGCTGCAACAGGAAGGTCAGGTAGGCCGCTAGACCCCGATCCTACGCTGGCGTTTGGCTATTAGCTCAGGGGAGGTATCTGACTGCCATCAGTGCATGAATATGCCACCCTCATTGCATTCCATGTTCAGGGGGCACTGCAGCTCTGTACTTGCTTGACTACCAGAACACCATGGACATTGATCATGGACAAATGCGGTAATCAGAGGCGGCCGTATGTACCTTGCAGGTGAGTTATTCCGTCAATGACTTGTGAACTAGCTTCGGTCTAAATAAGTCTGGGCGTGACGGCTGTGGAGGAATGGAGGAACTAGAAGGGGCCACCAGGTGGCCATGCAAGTCCATTGCGGTGCTTTTGCGGCGAGATGCTGCCGTTGACAACGTAACTAATTGGTCAATGATGGTATACAAGGCCATAGTAAATGCCGGACTGCCCCGTAGAGGCCCAAGACAATAAGAAGCCCCCCCCCCCGGCCGACTTCAACCAGGCTCTCTCGTCTGGCCGGCACAAGTCATTCCAGCACCTTGTCGAGAGCTGCTTGCGGAACCGTCATGAAGATTACCGCGCTTCTGGCCTGCACGGCCCCTCTGTTCGCCTCCTGGGCCGCAGCTCTTCCCTCTGGAGAGTCTGCTCTGGAGGAGAGACAATCTGCCTCGACCTGGTTTCTGCCCAACCTTGATCACACCTCGGGTCCCGTCAGAGGCTATGTTCCCAACTTGCCCACCTACGACTATCCCGTCTACAAGTCTGTCAAGTCTGGCGACTCTCAGGGTCTCATCAACGCCATTACTTCTGATGGCCCCAGCGGCAACCGCAACAACTGCTGGCTCGCAGGCCAGCCTCGTGTCATTTACCTCGCTCCAGGTACGCACCTTTTTTGCCACATGTAAGCCTTGCTAACCGCGCCAAAGGCACCTACACTCTTTCCTCTACTCTTTACATGTACACTGACACTGTCATCATCGGTGACGCCTCTAACCCGCCCGTCATCAAGGCTTCCTCTGGATTCAACGGCAACTATCTTATTGTTGGCGGCCAAGGTGATGGCTCCGACCGCCCTTGCGGTGGCTTCGGCGGAGAGACTCACTTTTCCATCATGGTCAAGAACATTGTTCTCGACACCACCTCCAACGCCGGCAGGACCGACTTCACTGCTCTTAGCTGGGCCGTTGCTCAGAACTGCGCCCTGGTCAACGTCAAGATCAACATGCCCCAGGGTGCTCACACGGGTATGGTCATGGCCCCGGGCTCGACCATCTCTGCATCTGATGTTCACTTCACCTACGGTAATGTCGGCCTGCACTGGGCCGGCCACCAGCAGGGACAGCTGAAGGGCATGAGCTTTGACAAGTGCACCACTGGTATCCTGATCGATGGCGGCAACACCATCAGCATTCTTGCTCCTTCTTGCAACACTGTCGGTAACTGCATCGTGCTTAACTCCGGCAATCCCTGGGTTGCTGTTATCGACGGCCAGAACACCAACTCTGGGGATTTCTTCACCAGCAAAGTTCAGTACCCCAACTTTATGTTGGAGAACATCTCCAACAACAATGGCCAAATCAACCTCGTTACTGTTGGCGGTAATGCCAAGGTCGGTGGCAAGAACAGCCTTGGCACCTATATCTACGGAAACACTCGTGGTGCCAATCCCATCTACCAGACCAACCCTTCCGAAAAGGCCCCCAACAGGCCTGCTGCGCTGGCACCTGGTGGCAAGTATCCCTCCATCAGCGCTCCTCAATATGCCGACAAGAAGATCTCCGATGCCATCAACCTCAAGGATGTCAATCAGAATGGCGGTTTCAACCTGCATGGTGATGGTAACGTTGACGATACCCAGGCTCTGCAGGGTGCTCTCAACACGGCTGCTAGCAAGGGCAAGATCGCTTACCTTCCATTTGGTGTTTACAAGGTCACCTCCACCGTCACCATTCCCCCTGGCACAGAACTGTACGGTGAGGCTTGGTCGACGATATCCGGCTCCGGAAACGCATTCGCATCTGTATCGAACCCTACTCCCGTTGTGCAGATTGGTAGCACCCCTGGTCAAAAGGGCACTGCCCGTGTGCAGGATATTCGCTTCACTGTGCATGAGGCGCTTGCCGGGGCTATCCTCCTCCGTATCAACATGGCTGGCAACAACCCTGGTGACGTTGCCGTGTTCAACTCCCTCAACACCATTGGCGGTACCCGCGACACCGATATCAACTGTAGCGATGAGGGTAACTGTAAGGCTGCCTACCTTGGTGTTCACCTGGCGGCTGGCTCGTCTGCCTACATTGACAACTTCTGGTCCTGGGTTGCCGATCACTCTGTTGATGACAGCGGAAAGGGTATCCGTGCTGCCGTCAAGGGCGGTGTCCTTGTTGAGTCTACCGCGGGAACGTGGCTCGCCGGCTTCGGCTCCGAGCATAACTGGCTCTACCAGGCATCTTACCACAACGCTGCCAATGTCTTTGTTGGCATGTTCCAGAGTGAGACAAACTACAACCAAGCCACTCACGGCGCACCCCTCAACCCTCAGCCGTTTTCTACCACCAGCTCGGACCCGGACTTTTCCTGGTGTGGTGGTGGCGACAGCACCTGTCGCATGAGTCTTGGCCAGTTCTACACTGGTAGCAACAAGGCCGTCTACCACTACGCCGCAGGCAGCTGGAACTTCAAGACCCTGACTGGTGTTGACCAAGGCATCATGAACGTTATTCACGATATCGTAAGCGATGCCCATCTTCATGGATTCACTGCTGGTCCCAACGTGAACAAAATCATGCGCCTGCCCAATGGTAGTCAGTTTGGCAACGGAGGCAACGACGGCTATGGCGGTTCTTGGGAAACTCTGGTCGCCAATATTGCTAGCCAGTCCTAAGCATCCAAGTCTGCACACATCGGATTTACAAGTACATATTTTTCTTTGCGAATTTGCCATTCACTGTTCCTGTATATACTTTGGACGTTGGTCTAATTCTGCACGACGAATAACAATATATCTTCGTCAAGTATAGAGAATAAGCAAAGTCGCAGAAAGTGAAAATAGAGTCTCGCTAAACCACTCAAGAGCTTAAGTATGGAAATGAAGGTCAGGAAAGATTACACAGATGTATGCCATGACGGCATTATACTACAGGCCCGTCAATGAAGACCATCAGGGTTCTAGCGCGCCGAAGACATAGTACCTACCCGCGTCTATTTCTTGCCTAAAAAGGTCAAGGCGCCGAGAACGTAACCGTCGAGTCCTGTCTGCAAAGTCGGCATAATGGCGGGCGCGAACAAGGCTGAATGATTTGCTGGGATATCCTTGGAAATGGTGCCTCGGGCTTCAATCTGATCCCACCTTGACTCTTCGATGCTGCCGTACATGAAGAAGCAGTATGGCTTGTTCACCGCAGTAGCCAGAATCGAAAAGTCTTCGCTGCCACCGAGGCGCGGTAAGTTTCTATCATATCGGCCCTTTTCCTCGCCAAAGTGAACCGAAAAGGTGTCCTCGATTCTCTTGGTCGTTTCAATGTCGTTGATTGTCAAGGGGAAGGATCTTGTCATTTTGAAGTCGGGCTCCTTGGTAGATTCGGCGCAGGCACACTCGGAAGCCACGACAGCCTTGATGCGACGCATCATGCGCTCTCTTGTCTCGATGGTTGTGGAGCGTGTATCTATGCCCAGGACGGCAGAGTCGGCAATGACGTTCTCTGCGTCGCCGGCGTGAAAAGTCGCCACGGTCACGACGCTGGAGTCGGCAGGGTCAGTTTCGCGACTGACAAGCGTCTGCAGCTTCATGATTGTGCTGGCAGCAATGACAATAGGGTCAATTGACGTATGCGGCATGCTGGCGTGGGAGCCGCGCCCGTGGATTGTCACTTCCATGCTGTCTGCGCTTGTGGCGACGATGCCACGACCGGTGCCAATAGTGCCCGCGCGGAAGGGCATGACGTGCGCTCCGAGGGCAACGTCCGGGATGGGAACTCCATGGCGGGTGTAGAGGCCATCATCGACCATGGCCTGCGCGCCGGTTCCGCGCTCCTCGGCAGGCTGGAAGACGAGCACGAGAGTACCCGCCCACGTCGCACGCGCGGAGAAGAGAGCCGCGGCAGCACCGAGGAGACAGGTGATGTGCATGTCGTGGCCGCACGCGTGCATCACGGGTTTCTCAACGCCGGTGGCGGCGTGAATCATGCGCTTTTCGCTGGCGTAGGGAAGGCCGGTACGCTCCTCGACGGGGAGGGCGTCCATGTCAGCGCGGAGGAGCACGGTAGGTCCTTCGCCGTTGGGAAGCACGGCAGCGAGTCCATGCCCGCCGATACTTGTTTTGATGACGAGGTCCTCTGGCGCAACGGCTTTGAGCTTTTCGGCGATCAAGGCCGCGGTTTCGGACTCTTGGTCGGACAGCTCTGGGTTCTGGTGAAGATGCTTGTAGAGCTCTTGCAGCGGGCCGAGGTCTGGCCTATACTGGGCTACGAGTTGTGACAGCACAGATGCCATGGTTCAATTCTGCGGGTGAAGAGACTTTGCTGTCTGCCCACTCCTTGGTTCTGGATTGTAATGAGGGAGTAGGAATCGCCTACAATTGATGCGCTCATGGCATTACTAGACGATCCCCCACCTTGAACGTGGGGGGTAGGAACGGGGAGTTGGTGTGCGCCCTATGAGGAACAGTAGGTGTAGGTACCGCGTGGAGTTGGAGAGAGGGGAGAAATGCATAGCAATCGAGTTGATAGAGATGGGTAATTTTATAAGTCTTTTTAGCTTAAGATAAGCCTAGTTTACAATGCCTGTAATGGCTGAGGGTGATGGTAGTTGGCAGTGGAGGAGTAGAGGCGTGGTTGATACAAGCGAGGGTCCGACAGGCAGGTTGATTATGATTACAAGAGCATAATGCTGATGATTCTTTGATAATTTCTCCAAAACAGGAATTTTACTCTATTTTTTTTTATCTTACAGCTAGATTTTTTTTAAATAATGGAGGAGTAGCAGTGCGGTGTGCCGAGTGTGACGAGGGTACCTAGTGTATTGTGTTACAACGGGGACGGATTTCCAATCCTGAATATTCATTATTCATGTTACCTCGCATCTCGTATCAACTGATCTTTTGTGATACATTTACCTGCAAATATTGTTTGTCTGTCCACGGTTGCTACACTCAGTTGATAATGTTGGCTTCCGTTCCGTTGTGCGCAATCGCCCAGGTGCAACGCCTGTGCCCATAAAAGGGAAAGCGGCAACGCACGGGCCAGGCCTCGCAGCGATGACACCAACTGCCTTTTTTTTTTTTGCCCAAAACCCTCTCTCTCTCTCTGCCCGCCTCTGCCTCCCCAAAAACCCTTTCTCGACGACACACTTGAACCAAACGAAACTTTGTTTCCATCCCCCTCCTCGTCTCACCATCCTCCAGACGTATCTCGCCTAGATTCTCTTCTCTTACTTTGAGTTTTTATTACACATTTCCCTCTCAATCTTTTTCTCTCCACACGCAACCTCCCTTTTGCTTGTATCAAGCCGGCTGGGTTTTTTTTCTGTTTGTCATCCCCGACGAAAGCAACCACCTTCTCCTTTTCTTTCGACATTGCGCCCAGATTCCATCTAGGCTCGACCCTCGATCGACTTGCACCCAGCCCATCTCCATCTCTGCACATACATTCGCATCTTTGCTCTGCGCATCTATCCTTTTGTGCCGATATCGCCCACCTCCCACCCCTAGACGCCGCCTAGTCCCCTCACATCACACGCACATACATCACCATGGCTACCAACGGCAGCTTCACTCAGCAGGACCAGCACAAGGCCGCTACTGAACAGTTTCCCGCTTCCAACGACAACAGCAACCTGGCCAAGGATGAGGTCGGCTGGTACTTTGTCGAGCAGTACTACACAACTCTGAGCAAGTCTCCTGAGAAGCTTCACGTGAGTCGACCCCATCGCGCTGCCCAACCCGCACCGAGCTAACCAACAGCATGCAGCTCTTCTACAGTAAGCGCTCCCAGCTGGTTTGTGGCCAGGAGGCCGAAGTCGCCAACGTCTCGGTCGGCCGCCAGGTATGTGGCTCCTCTCGCTTTTCAATATAGCCTGCACGAGAGCAATCAGACTAATCCGCCTTCGCGCCACAGGCTATCCAAGAGCGCCTCAAGTCCCTCGATTTCCAGGACTGCAAGGTTCGCGTCTCCAACGTCGATTCTCAGGCCTCGGACGATAGCATTGTCATCCAGGTCCTTGGTGAGACCTCCAACAAGGGAGCTGAACCCAGAAAGTTTGTTCAAACTTTTGTCCTCGCTAAACAGCCCTCCGGATACTTTGTTCTCAACGACATGCTGCGATACATTCTTGAGGAGGATGAGACGGAGGCTGACGAGGCTGAGAAAGAGCCTGCCGCTCCCGCTCCCGAGGCTCCCGAGGCTCCCGAGACCGCTCCTGAACCCGTTGTCGAGGCTGCCCCCGTTGAGAAGAAGCTCATCTCCGAGGTTGCCGAAAAGGCCACCGCCAACGGCAAGCACACCGAGCCCGAGCCCGAGCCCGAGCCCAAGGTTGAGTCTCCAGCTGCCCCTGCTGTCGAGATCGTTGTTGAAGAGCTCTCCAAGGTAGAGATTCAGGAGGAGGAGAAGCCCAAGGAGCCTGCCCCGACCCCCGCCAAGATCGAGACTCCAGCTCCCGAGCTTGCTGGCCCTCCCAAGCCTATGACTTGGGCTAGCCGTGCTGCAGCCGCTGCCGGACCCCGCCCTGTCGTCCCGTTGCCCAAGACAGCGACTCCTCCCGCCACCAACCAGAACCGTGCCCCTGCTCCCGCCCCTGCGGCTGCTCCCGCCCCTGCTCCTGTCGCCACCCCCTCTACCGCTCCCGCCACTACCGCTGCTCCCGCTGCCGTTGAAGCGGCTCCCAAGGAAACTTCGGGCTGGCAGACTGCGGGCGTCGACTCTAAGCGCCAGAACCGACCCCAGCCTGGTTCTACCGGCGGAGCTGAGAAAGAGGGCACTATGGGTTATGTCAAATACGTGACTGACAAGGTTCTGGATGCTGATCTTCGTGCTGCGCTTGCTGCTCACGGCGAGCTGAGCTACTTTGACATTAACCGCCAGAAGGTATGTAAAGACTTGAAAGCACCGCTGTATCCCACACAAGCCGCTAACTGTTTCAGAACTGTGCATTCGTCGAGTTTAAGACGCTTGAGGGATATCAGGCTGCTGTCTTCAGCAACCCTCACATCGTGAATGGCGAGAACATTGTTGTTGAGCCTCGTCGCCCCAAGACTGCTGGCCACAACGGTAGCGCCAGCTTCGGTGCCGGTCGCGGTAATGGCGCTCCTCGTGGCCGTGGTGGTTTCGAGGGCAACCGCAACGGTGGCCAGGGTAATGCCCGTGGCAACTTTGGCCAGGGCCGTGGTCGTGGTGGCGCTGCTCGCGGTCGTGGCGCTGCCCAGGCGGCCACCCACGCCTAAATGGATATCAAGATGCTCATTTTTACCAAAATTCGGATATCGTCAAGGTCAATAGCCCTGCATTGATGCCATGTCAAAGCATCTGTGGCGACCTTGCGATGATGTTACCGCTTCAGCCGGGGTTGTAATGAGAGGTGCGGGCATCGAATTTTACAGTGTGGCATGCATCTATGCCGGATGTATGGATGTACCGGAGTCCGGATGGGAGCGAATCGATTATTGATTTGGACAGGGAAGCGCAGCTTCTTGCAGCAAGGCAGGATCTGTCTGGCGGATGCGCGTGCCACCTGGGGATGATTTTGGCTTGTTTTGTTTTTTTACTTGACTGCATTGCGGGCGAAAAAAAAAGCTGCATCTATACCATGAACGGACAATGTATGAAGCCGGAGATGAATGCTCTGAACCGGGTAATGTGTTTTTTCACGGAAGAAGTGCGAGTATACGGTGCGTGCGCGGGTACAACGACATGGGGCAGTTGTCAAGATCGGCACTGATAATTCAAGCGGTGTATCACAATTGGGAGATGGGGGGAACCGGAAAATAGAGAAAGAAGAGTCAAAGGGGGCTGTACAATACAATAACGAACACAACTGCTGGGGGACTATCTGTATATGAGTCGAATGACAAAAGCTATGACAAGCCAGGTTCCGAATGTGCATCCCTGTGAGGTGGTTCATGATGGAAGGTTTAGAGCAGCAATTGCATCTCGAAGCACGTCGATGCAATGCTGTGCCGCTTGTATGCTCAACCTGACAGCAGGAAACTGAAACGGGCATCTAGAAAGGGCGTAGATTCCATGTTATCGAGGAACTGCCTTATCAGAGCATAGTAGATGCTTTGCCATCCACTTCAGCGACACCCCAGGTTAGGGCGATTGGCTTATGCAAGCTACGACTCATTGTGCATTGCCAAGTCGCGGGGGTTTGCCCATGAAGAGGGAGATGATCGACGGGTGTCTTTTTGCACATTTGTCTAGCGGGGATATCCCCAAAAGGAAACTGGTCCGAAAGTTGAGTTGTTTACCTGGCCAGCAACCCCGTCGACAGACTGTGTGTGGGCGAGGCGGCAATGCATTTCCCATGATGCGACGCTGTCCGAGTACGACCAGTTCTTTCCTAACATCGTTTGCTGTATCATATGAAAAATTCGTGCATCTATCCCTATGATGGGTTCGAGTTGAGACGACTGAATGCAACAACTTGAGGTTGATCGTGCCGGACGTCGCCAATGATTTCGTGTACATGTCTATGTACAAGGTGCAAGTCGCTCCCTCGTAGCCTTCTTCCGATTCATTGTTCAAATGCATCAAATACATGGGCAAGTAGTGAGACAGCTTCACGCTTGGACTCTCTTGACAATGGGCGCAAGGTGAGACATGCAGAAGGGCCATGGACGCCTTGTCTAGCCAGGGGCTGTGGGCGCAGGCTTGTTCGCTTACGAGTCGACGTGCCGCTGTCAAAGGACCACCGACAACTGAGCAGTGAGACATGCAGAGTTCACCGAGCATTGTCGCTCACTGAGCAGCTGCCAGAGCTACCCACAGGCGTCAACTAGTGGCTGTACATTATTGAAGAGAAATCGGAGAATGTGAAGAAACTGCAAGAACTGAGAGGGTAAGAAAAGTGAACAAGAGTTGAAAAAAAAAAAAGCTCAAGAATAATGAAGATAATAACAGTTTCAAGGATAAAAAAAAAGATAAATACAACAGACTTTACGTGGGTGTGTGTGCTACATGATGTTCAGACTGGCGTAGCCTTGCATACAAGGCAAGCAAGGAAAAGCCATGGAGATGAGCCTGCTCGGTGTACTGCGCGGCGCCGAGATGACCGAGATGGCGGATGGCGGAGTCGGGCAACTTGCTCAACGAAAAAAGAGAATGATAACCATTTACGTTTTGGCGCCCAAGCACGTTGTTCCTGGTCTGTGGCTGGGCGTCTGAGACGTTGCTGTCTTACAACGTGCGCAGCAATGTCTTTGGTAGCGCATCATCAATCTACTTTGTAGCTGTGACTCGAAGCGCAAGGTCAGCGAGCGTCGTGAGAAGAAAAAGTTGCTTGTTTGTCGGACTCAAACGGATTGCAAGCAGATCGACTCGTGTTACGCGATTTCGGCATTGTAGCAAACACCATTCTTCTCGTAACTTTCGCCATGGCCATGCAATTATCCAATACGTACACAGCAACGATGTTGCGGGCTGCCAACCAAAGTTTCTATATTTTGAATAGTGTTACAGCAGCTGAAGTACCGAGCAGGAACGCAAGACCCAGATGCGAAAGCTTATTGTTTTGGTGATGGCCTGACGACCAGGGCGGAGACGGTGCGCGCTCTATTCAATGCAGCGCCCGTTGAACTGTGAACCCGTTGCACTGGAGAGGGGCAGGGATGATGGCCGCTTGGAGCAATCACACCACCAACAAGTTACAACTGAGTCGCGCAGTTCCAACTTTCAACTTGGTACGGAGTACCTAGTGTGCTTCGTGCACCACTGTAGTCACCTCTGTAGTCACCTCTGTTTCAGTGGGTTTACAGTGAGATGCCACTAAATCCACATTCAGCAGTGTTTCTTTTGCTGTTCTTATTTAAGTATAGCAGACGTTCGCTGCAAGAAATCCGAGTTACTGCGGGCTCAGTTATAAGCACAGAATAGTAATACGAATAGAGAGAGGCTTGCAAAAGTCCCCGAGAGAGGGCTTTGCGGGCGAGTGGAGGGTCGTTGGCACCCAGCCGGTGGCTGGGCGCATTACTGGAATCCTGCTCGAAGCAGTAATGCAAAGCCGCTTGGAAATCGACTGCATGTCTATTCCATTGTACAGAGTACGGAGCACACGGTTCTAAAAGCCACTTCACATCCTGTGTTGATTCTCAAAGTAGCTCATGCGGACGTCTAAAGTGCCACAGACTTTCCGTCAAAGGCAGCCAAAGATGGCGGCGTAGAGAGGCGCTTCAGTTGCAAATGACGGGAACATGTGAGAGCCGCAAAGGAGTTCATATCGGTCGAACATCTGAGAGATTTCATCGTTGTTGGCGTTGGCTTTTTGTCTGCCTTCCATGGTTGATCCCAATAACCGATGAGAATCTGTTATAGGTGATAATTCTGCCATGTTTTAGCGACCAATGCCTGCATTGTATAGGTAAGCGACCAATTGCCTGCCGGCTAGGGCAACTCGGGAGCAAGCCAGCGCCCCCGCGACGCCACCAAGAGGCAAGAGCCAACACAGGCTGGTGGTAGGCTGCTAATAAGGCTGGTAGCCAGGCTGGTGGTAGCCCTGTAGCCTTCAGACCAATTGGAGGGCGGCTGGCCATGCAGCATGCTGCAGAGTGAAGCACAGCCACTGCAGCTACCAAAGAGCCTCGTCAAGTAAGTCCAGGGTCGTGAGGCTCTTGTATTTGTGCATTTGGTTGGATGGAATGGTCTTTCGGGGGCTATTAGGCGCCGTAAACAAGCCTAAGTTCCATGACCAGCTTGCATGTGACTAGGAAATCAGCTCAGGGATTTCGCATATGCATTCAATGCAATGGCCGAGGAGTGGGTGAACTACTACACCCAAGTTAGCGCGTCATTAGATGCAGTTACAATATACTACCCCAGAGAGTACGCTCCATGGAGCGGATATATTTTCTTAGCCGATAGATACCAGATCAGTGATTTGTGGCCTTGGCGATGTCCGCTCTTATCTACCGCTGCCGAAGACGGTATATGTGGCGCCTGAAGATGATATAGTCCTTGTATTAATTCAAGTTGAATGGGCGAGAATAAGAGCAGGGGACAGCTGCAATGAAAGCGCCATAAATAGTAAATAGTACGGAGTAGCGCGCACACAAACACACGCACACACACACACATGCATGCGTGCAGGAGCCTGATGACGGCGGAGAATGCGCCGCCCTTTCGCCCCGTCTCTTGCAGAGGGCGCGGGACAGTGCGGCAGGCAAAAGTTGACAACCATGACAATCATTGTAACCATGACACCACATCACTCAACACATCACCTACCCCCGCGGGCCTAGCGCCACTCCGATGGTGTAGCTTCGGGCATCGGACTAGAGGTCATGGGTGCCCCGGGTCGTGGAGGAGTCGGGAGGGCTTGGGAATGCTGAAAGGGCTGACTGGCTTGCTCGGCGAATTGACAATGTACGATTAAGGAAGGAGTTTATTTCTGCTGATGCGAGGGGAGGAAGGGGGTCTCCGAGGCTGAGGCTTGATGATGGCGATGATGCTAGGGATAAAGGCAAGAAAAGATTGATTCGAGACGAGAGTCGGAGTAACTATCCGTGTCGTGCGTGGTGTTTGTTGTAACTTGTAGGTAGTAGAGCAGCTGGCGGCGGGCGTGACCAGTGCGAGAATTCGACTTGGGTTTGCTTTGGAAAATGTACCCGACAGACCGACTGGTGCTCGACTCAGGCACGTACCGAGTACATGTACATGGTGGGCTCATGGCTGCGCAAACACTACCTACCTACCAGTACACGCAAGATTTCTGATGTGCAGCACGAATGCCGTGATGAGCACATTGACAATGCCAAGGTTATGGAATTAGTTCCAGACTCGATGAGATTTGTGCTACCAGCAATTGTCGTCTGTCAGTTTTACGTCTGCCGATAGGGTACCTGCGCTGGGTAAACAAGCACAAGCACGTATAAGCATTAATTACTTGTATGAACCCGCCTCTGCGGGTGACCTCTGCTGCCTGCAGGCTGCATACTGGTAGGTGTCACGCGGAACAGTGATTAGGCATAGAAACAGTGTTGATTAAGGAGCAAAAGAAGCTATAGTGCGAGGGGGGAACGAGGGACACCCTTATAGGGTAGGTACGTCTTCTACTATATAATATTACCCCTATTATAGGTACTAAATCCTATAGGTCTATCCTATAATACCCTTCTATT
>JAEIJG010000042.1:0-74328 GCA_037289395.1 Beauveria scarabaeidicola | reverse complement strand
GCTAAGGACTAGTTACCTCCTATATATCTCTTCTAGAGCCTTATTAGTCTATAGTTAGTCCCTAAGGATAACTACTAATTAGTATTAGAATAGGGTGGGTTAGTTTTAGTAGTCTTAATTAAGTAATATAAAAAGGGTTCTATTTATATATAATTAAGGCTATCTATAGTTAAGTTACTATAGCCTCTATAGCTTATAGATAAAGTGGGGCGAATTAGCTCTTCTAAAGTGTAACTAGCTGTTGCCTAAGGCACCTGTGTAATTAGCCGCTTAAGCTAGTGCCTTAAGCGATAAATACTATCTAATTATATTTTTCTTTAATAGTATTAAAGTATTTAGATAATATATATATCCCCTATTAATAGTAATTTACTACTTTTATAACTTATACTTATTATAACTATAGTATTAGTATAAGTATATAAAGTAAGAATAACTACTTAGAATTAAAGAATTATATTTAAAATTAATATACTAACTTATTCTAAATATAAAAAAAGATATCTTTAATAGTTACTAGCTAAAAAGAATAATATAATATACTCCTTAACTACTAGCTTAATTAAAGGGTTAAGGAATAAGATAAATTCCCTAAAATTCTCCTTATTATATATAAAATTAGCTAGAAGCTAGCTAAGAAGCTAATATAATAAATAAAGCTAGCCTAAGAGTACCTTAAAGAGATATATTATAACTACCTTATATTATAGTATATTAATACTTTTACTATCTAATAGGGGCTTTTATATAGCTATTTACTAGTGAATTTATTAGAGAGTAGTAGTAATAAGGTTAACCTTAACCTTATTAACTATTATTAGTAGCTTAAGGCTAATATAGATAAGTAAAGAAGCTATATTAAGTATGCCTATAAGCTAAATCCTTACTTAGCTTATAGGTAGCCTTATAATAGCGCCTAGGCCTTAATAAGTGCCTTAGGCTATAAATTAAGTAGCTAGGAGGTCTCTAAGCGCTCCTCTTCTTAAGCTTTATTATAAGCACCTTTAATAACCTTAAATTTAACCTTAAATTTAAATTTAACCTCTATAGCGCCTTAAAGCTAATAGCAGGGAGCCTCATAGCTAGTAAGGCAGCTATAGACGATATAGATAATATAGGTAATATAGTTAATATAATAGGCGCTATTATTATAAATTTAGGGGCTTAAGCAACGCCTAATAAGTTATTAATTAATATAGAGTTAATAATTAATATAACTACTACTACTAGCTTTAATAACGCCACTAATAGGGGCTTATAGGCCGTACATGACATAGATTATAGTATCGCCTAGCTATTTGCCCTATATAACAGCACCTTAAGCGTCTTAATTAATCTATTATAGCCTTCCGCCGCTATCTTCGTAGCTAGCCTCGTCGCCGCCTTCGTTCTAGCCGCCAGCTTCGTCACAGGGCTTCTAGCCGCCGGCTTCATCACAGGGCAGTTATCAATTCCAGCCTCCTACGAGATAATTCTAGCCTCCTACGAGATAGATATAATACTATTAATATATACTAGTTATAAATTAAACCTAGTATAATTCCCTATAAAAATTAGTGGTAACCTTATAAGGGTCTATACTAGCCTAGTAATAGCCCCACCCTTTTTATCAATTAACTAGATTCTACTATTAAAATAGTAGCCCTTATTTATCCACACACTAAAAACAGGAATAAAAGCATAAGGCGGAGAAGGAGGCTAAAAGAAAAGGGTGTAATTACATTATTAAAATCTACTAACCTAGTGTATTTTAGTGATTAGAGATAACCTATCCTAGATCTACTAAGTTAACCTATCCTAGTTTAATTCTACTAATATTTCCCTAATAATAGGCTTATATTATAATAAGCTAGTTTAATTAGTAGTTAATTACCTATCTAGGTTAATAATTAAGTTAGTAGTTAGTAGTTAAGTTAGTAGTTAGGTTAGTAATTAGGTGTTTAAGTTAGTAGTTATTATTTAGGTTTATTATAGTATATTTAGTAGTTAGTGGTTAGTATTTATATTAGTGATATATACTAGTATAAGTATTATCTTAGGGAAATATTAGTAGAATTAAACTAGGATAGGTTAACTTGGTAGATCTGGGATAGGTTGTGTGTAACCACGGCTTTCCCAGTGGAGCATCTCGAGGCTGAATAGGTAGGTACGAAAGCGCTAATTTATGATGGGCTTCTAGGCAATTCCCAGGGCGCGCCGATCTCGTCAATCAATATTTATCTGTGACGCCACGCTTGATGACATTATCCAGATCTTGGTGCGAATTGCATTGCAGATTGCAGATGCGTCTTGTCAAATAGAAAGTAACGCCATGCAGCCAGATCTGGTTGAGCTTATGTTTGTACCCCAACTCAATTGCCCACACAACTTTAACTGTAAACGACACAACCACCATCGTCAGCCGTTGCGCCAGACAGTAGAATAAAACGCACGACAGCCCTTCAATCAACACAACAGATAATTTAATGAACCCGAATTCATCCCAGAATGGTCTTAACAAATTCCACACACATCACACGTGCGACTATTCAACGCGTTGGACTCAGCTTCTCCTACCGGGTAGCCATTGACGCAGCCACACTGCGCCCCGCTGAAAAGAATCATGCACCTTCTTCCCTGATGATCAACTTTTACCCAGTCCGCCAGCCTTCATCTCCAGCTGCGTCGACTGCTGCCCAACCCCGCGCCACCTCTCGTCGACCCTGGACGCGCTGCTACCTAATCACGAAAAGTCGCACGACGGCCAACATCATCCGGCCGACTCTGCCCCCAGGACCGTCCTCCTCCGGATCGTCGACAGCACCCTCCGCTTGACACGACACGACACGACACGACACCACATCCTCCACCACATCACACCCTCCACCACATCCCCCGCATCCCACGCATCAAGGAACCGGCTTACTTCAAGAAAAGGTGTCCTGTCACAGGGCCACCTTGCCCCCCATCGACAAGGTGGATTCTACCCGAGCCGCCGTGGCATCCTCCGGTGCCCTGCAGAACATCGGCAGCTACATCACCGGCACCATCGACTCCCTCTCCGCCACCCTCGACTCCTCCAACCAGTACATCTCTTCCACCCTCGGCGTTCACCCTTCCCTCATCTACACCGCCGCCGCCGCCCTCATTGCCGTTCCAGTAACAATGTCTCGTTATGGCTGGTCCCGGAGTCCCTTCAGCTCCCAGCCCGACGGTGTGCCCACCGTTACCGACGACGACTACACATACATTACCTCACAGGATCTTGACGAAGCCGGCCTTGGTACCTCTGGCAACACGCGCCGGCAGCATTCGCCCACCCCAGATGATGATGTGCTGCTGATCAAAAGAGGAAACGTCACCTACCCGACACATTTTCCTCGACACTCCATCAGCGACGGCAAGCTCGAGGTCCGCGATATTGCTGAGCGCGCGGGACTCATGATGAGCCTGTCGGAGCGCGACTCGCGCTCACTCAAGTTTATATACAAGGGCAGCCAGCTCAAGGAGCCATCGGCACCCGTGCGCGACTACGGCGTGAGAAACAACAGCATCATCATGGCCATTCTGCCCCAAGTCGACGACCGCGCCCACGGCTCCGACGATGAAATCACCGTTGCCAACGAAAGCAAGGCCCAGAGAAAGAACAAAAGGCGCAAGGCGGCCAAAAAGCGCAATGCCGGCGACGGCGACTCGGCCAATAGCCCTCGCGACAGCATCTCGACTAGTGGCGCCAAGTCGCCTTCGCCTTCGCCCGTGCCCGGAGCCGCTGGCCAAAGGCTCATCGATGACCTCGCAAACCAGTTTACGACCAAATGGCTGCCCATCTGCAAAGACTTCATTGCCAAGCCACCCGCCGACGCCAACAAGCGCAAAGATGAGCATACCAGGCTGACTGAGAGTGTTCTAGCGCAGATCCTGATCAAGCTGGACGAGGCAGACCCAGAGGGCAACCCGGATGTGCGACAAAACCGCAAGGACACGATCCGGCGCGTGCAGGAAGTGCTGAAGCAAGTTGACATCGCTGCCGACAACTAGATAGTCTTGCATTTTTTTCATTTCGTCTGTTATATTTCGCCGGCCATTGGATTGACCATGTTGACAATAGACTGTGCGAATAAAGCAAAAGTTGGCGCTGTTCAAGTCGGAAGACGAGAAAGCGTTACACTAGCTTTGTATTTAACATGGCATGGATAGCATTGGGCTGCAAACGGGCAGCGTTACGATTACAGGTAGATCGATTATTTGGTTAAGCTCACCACTAATAGTAAATAGAGTACGATGGCTTGTTTATGGGGAAGAGACTGGTCTACATAGAATGGGCCAATACCAGCAAGCTGAGTCGACCGTTTTGGACGCGCACAGTGATTTTGACATGTGTGGCTATGGTGTGCTTACTGTACCTTGTGCTATGGCTGCACGGCACGGGCAGCGTCAGTGACATGCATAGGCCCACTGCTTCTACAGACCTCCCACACGGTTTTGGGACAAATCACGTGCCATCTACTTCATTTCCGCGGGGGCGGGTGGCGAGCTGCCCGGTCAATCCTCGGCAAGCTGGGCGGATAGGTCTTGGTGCCCTAAGCACTCTTCAACTGCGAGCCCTGTTCGCTTGCCAAAAATCTGGCCCTAGACCAATTACAGCTAGCGCCGCCTCCAGCAAGAGGCACAACCCAAGCCCTCAAGCACAGTGTGCTCAACTGGATTTTCTTTCGTAAATCGCGAACCACTTCCTTCCGCCCAGGGAACGACACACTAACCCACAGCATACACCAGGAAATCAGATTCTCCTTTTCGACTCGGGAGTTTGCTCTTGTTCAAAGTTGGTCGACTTGGACATTCTTTCTTTCTTCTTTTCATTTCACATTTAAAAGAAACCGGTTGCGATGTCTTCCTTCGAGCCAGTTGTGAGTAATCACTACTTCGGTGGTCGCCTCTTTCAACGCCCGCACAAAACCACTGCGACGGATCTCGAAAGGTTCATGGGATAAGCGACTATATGCACGGCGCATGGGATACTGCATTCGACATTGCGGAAACATGACGAACGACACCGACTTCCCCGCCGTGCTTGGCCGTGCTATCTCCCCGCGAATCGTTAGATGAACCGTTGCTCTGGGACTCGATGAGCTTGGAAGAGGACCAAAACCACAGCGGAGGAAAGCTACAGAGCATTTGGCTAACGCGAATGTTCTACAGGTCGTCGTTGATGGCAAGGGCCACCTCCTTGGTCGTCTCGCCTCCATTGTTGCTAAGCAGCTCCTCAACGGCCAGAAGGTTGTCGTTGTCCGCTGCGAGGCCCTCAACATCTCTGGCGAGTTCTTCCGCTCGAAGCGTACGTTGCATTGCACCTGCCTAGGCGCGCCTCGAGGCGCATTCAGTTCCCGAGCGCACCGGCAGTTCTCAATCGTGAACCGAATCGATACTGATCTCGCACAGTCAAGTACCACGCCTACCTCCGCAAGATGACCCGTTTCAACCCTACCCGCGGCGGTAAGTTTCTTGCATCAGCCTGTTTCCTGCAGCGTATATCTAACTTGCCAAGGCCCTTTCCACTTCCGCGCTCCGTCCCGCATCTTCTACAAGGCCGTCCGTGGCATGATCCCTCACAAGACTGCCCGCGGTGCCGCCGCCCTGGAGCGCCTCAAGGTTTTTGAGGGTGTCCCTCCTCCCTACGACAAGAAGAAGAAGATGGTCGTTCCCCAGGCCCTCCGCGTTCTCCGTCTGCAGCCCGGCCGCAAGTACTGCACCGTCGGCCGTCTCAGCCACGAGGTTGGCTGGAAGTACCAGGACGTCGTCGCCCGCCTGGAGGAGAGAAGAAAGGCCAAGGGCGCCGCATACTACGAGCGCAAGCGTGTTGCCGCCCGTCAAATCTCCGACGCCAAGAAGACTGCCGCCGGCAAGAGCCAGGCCACTAAGAAGCTTGCTGCTCTCGGCTACTAAGTGGCAGGTCTCCGTCTCTGAAGCTCTACGGGGCTTCGAGAGAGGAATGTCGCTTTCGCATTGTCTAGTCATTTGTCGTGCGTTTCATTAGATTGGCGTGGTGGTTCACAGGGAATACAACATGGTTTTGCTGCTTGCTACGTGATGGCACAGGGATGGTGGCACGGTTTTTGATTTTGGGGGAAGAAACGGATGATCGTTCTCATCCTAATGTTCTATGTGAAACTCTTTTGTTTTGGTTGGACTGCGCCTTTTCTGCCACAAAATTGGACAGGCAGAGAGGTGACGAGGAAGAAGACGAAAGGAAAACAAATCAACCCCCAGTACAGAACAACAACAATCTCAACACAAACTTCACATACGACACAAGACCAAATCTGTGGTTCCGTGAACGAATGCGACATGATCGACGAATGGCGGATGGCTGGACATTTCGTGGAAGCCTACAAAAAATGGAAACGACGGAAAGACAAACAAGACAAAAAAAAACATACAAAAGAACAAATATGTAACCGGTCAATGTTTTTTTTATTCGGCTTATAAAATGAACGGTTATCTTATCCCTGCCAACCTACGACTTGGCTTCTTTTTTCTTCCTTCTTGGTCTGTTGTGGATGAAGAGGAAAGAAGGGATAATGTTGGAGAGGAAGCGTTAGGATGTGGGCTACTGCATAGGAGTAGAAATGGAATACAATTCTCATGATGATTTTATCTGCCTTTTCCATCGCACGGTAGATCTAACGGACTATGACGGCATGGCAACATTGACTTCCGTTGAGTGACGCTTGGCTTGCTCCGTTAGAAACGGTAGTGTGCGGGAAGCGCAAGGTGGCAATTAAACGCATTCTAGTGAAGTGGCAGTCGCTACATACATACAGGCAAGTTGGGCAATACATGCGTAATCAGTCTTTGAATACCATTTGTGCAACACCCTGGCAGCTCCCGCCGCATCGTCAATTTCATGTCGTTGTCCATGTGCGTGAGATGTAATGGTATTTATGGCGATAGCGGGATGCAGGGGTCCACCCATCCCCCAAATCATGTGCTGATAAGATAGCCCGCCAACGGGCGTGGCTCTGTAAAGTGTCCTTTGTCGTGGTCCCCTGGGTCATAAATTACAGAAGCTCCAAGAACGACTCCGAGCTTCCATTCTTCACGACAACGGTTCTGTACACTATCTCAAGAAGCGATAGGTATATAACATACCGATAAAAATTCCATATCTGAAGAGAAAAGAAATTCGAAAAAAAAAAAAACTTTACGAGACACTAGCCATCATGTCCGACCTCGAACACTTTGACCTCCTCCCCATCACCCTCTCCAGCGACTCTAAGGACGTCCTGACGGGGCGGACCTCGCGCGCTCTCAACGCCGAGCTCGCGCAGCTCAACGAGCTGCACCGGGCGCTGCTATCCTTGGACACGCCGGGCAACGTGCCGCCGCCGCCGATCCCCGTGAACCCGAAGCGCACGGCGCAGGTGACGAAGCTGCGCGACAACGGCAACAACGAGTACCGCAAGGCCAAGTACGACGAGGCGATCAAGATGTACACGCTGGGCCTGCAGATGGCGCTGCAGCGGCCGATGTGGGAGCCTAGCGCGCTGGTGCGCGAGGAGGTGTCGGGCCTGCTGGCGAACCGCGCGCAGGCGCACATGGCGCTGCTCAACTGGCCTGAGGGCGCGGTCGACGGGCTGGCGAGCGTGGAGGCGCGGAGGGTGGGCAACGCGAAGGCGTGGTGGCGCAGAGGCCGCTGCCTGTACGAGATGGCGCGGCTGCAGGAGGCGCGGGAGTGGGTGAAGGAGGGGCTCGAGGTTGAGGGCGAGGAAGCGGAGTTGGTGAGTTTGCTGAAGGAGATTGACGCAAGAATTGAGAAGCAAAATGCAGAGCAGTAGATGTTGGAGGGTTGGGATTTTCTCGGGGAGATGATGGAAGAGTAAGTAGTAGATGGAGGAGTAGTAGATGGAGGAATAACAGATGGAGTAGTAGCAAATGGCGGGAGCTTTTTATTTGTCTGTGTATAAGCGTGTTTTGCTATGGTTTTGAAAAAAAGAGTTCAATATCAGCTTTTGGGGAGTAGACTCCGTTGGTTTTTACATAGGACTTGAACGAGGTATAAGGCCAGCTCTGCTGTTAGCAGCGATAGACAAGCAGGTACACATCATTCGAGGCTATGCATTTTTGTTGCAAGACATCGCTAGACGGTATAATTTTTCCGATCTAGAAATTTCAATAGGTGAATGGTAAGAAGCGGGCGCGACCACTAATCCCCCCCGACACACGGCCGAGTTCACCGCAAGCCACTTCGCCTTGATTCCTTGTAGACTGAAATCTGTATACTATATAATTCTATTATGCTCATCCTACTAACATGTACGGCCATAGCCGAGTGAAAAATCTGGATCCCGTCCGATCTCCGATAGATAACCGCTTGAGCGCCAGATTAGTAGTTGGGTCGGTGACGACCAGCGAACACCGGGTGCTGTACATTTCTTTTTTCTCTTTTGTCAAAAAGACAGTAGACCACCAATATGTCCTTTTCTCCATTTTTGTCGTCTATCTGTGATGTATGACGCATCTCACTGCTAACCAGTGACGTTCCAAACAAGAGTCCAAGATACAGCTTGGTAGAGAAGTTGTAGTCTCCTAGCTAGCGGTGATTAGGAAAGAAACTATTCTATTAGATGGATCCTAGAAAAACATTTATGAATAAAATATTCTCGACGCATAATAGCAAACATCTGACACACTGCTGGCACCTTTGGATCAACGCTATTCGATGTAAACTCCCACCCTTTCTGGTGTAGCGAGTAAGAGACAACAAGGATACACCAAGCTGCTAATTTCGGTGTTATAGCACTGACACGGCGTCGGATCATAGGTGATCTTTCTCTGCGCAGAGCGCCTTTTCTCAAGTTGCTGTTGCAGAGCTGTTATTGGCCACGAGCCCAGACTCAGGTCGTCTCTCTCAATGTAGCTCGAAAGTCATTCAGTCGTCAACATCGCAGACCAGTTTTACAAAGTCGCATGCATGATTCGCACGGGAGCAAGCTTTGCAATTAACAGTTCTAACAGTAGGGCTCTATATAATTTTTGCGCATGAGCCTCGCAACTCGTCACCCTCGTTGTGCTTCTATGCGGAGTAGAGATAACAGCCTGCGTACCACCCACCGGCAACATTTGCTTCATGTGAAATGATGCAGCACGTGGCCACATGCTGCTTCTTGTCAAAGAGTGTTGCATGAAGTGTGAGATATACAGCGCTTTCATTAACGTAGAACACCCTGCTAAAAACTTTTGCGGTTGATCTTAGCTGATGACAAGCCCTATACGAGCCATCCAACTCTCATTGGATTGAGAGGTCAATTTCCGCTGGATAAGACGGCACATCAGTGTAACCTCGGATGATTGGGAATGTGAGAATCTGTGGGGACGCTTGCTTTCTACAGTGCAGTCGATTACACTGTAATTCCGACGCTATGAGCCAGGATATCTTGCCTTCCTAATTAGGTAAATCCATCGCCAAGGTTCCCTCGGCTGCTGATCCCATTACCCTGATTCACCAGCTCGCTTGAGAGAGCGATTTCCGCTATAATCCCGCCTTGGCATTTCATTATTTGGTCGTTTGGCCGTTGGACTAGTGATGGGAAATAAGCCCCAAGTCGATCAGACATCGATCGTAGCAACGACGTTGCAGCAATGTGCAGAAGCAAGCTTGCTCAATAAGCATCATTCTTATGCCTTTTGAATATGAGCAAGAAGCCTCGTACGACTCGCAATGAAATGTGAGGTGTCGCGTCGCAGTGCGGTATAAACACGCATTGACAGGCGTTCAACCGGCGCTTTGTCATTCCTGTCAGTTGTCCCGTCGGTGGCCAATTGATGGGTTCGCCGGTTGTAACGGTAAAGTTCTGACTTCCTAAATAGGCAAATAAAGCTCCCCCTTCCCCTCCGCTAATCATGCAGCGGTATTGGTACTGTTACCGCAAGAACAAGACTAACATGATTGCAGAAGGTAGTGTAGATAAATGATGCCAAATATCTTGACAGAATCAGTCATTGAGGGGGCACGGAGTTGGACCTGCTGCCTCTGTCATACCGAGCAATTTTGACTAGTTAAAATGACAGCTCGATCCATGGTTTATAGGTGAGCCATGAACTTATATAAACAGCCTGGTGCCGCCTGCTCTCACACATCTAAAGCAGGCACCTTGATCACTGACTCACCTACTCTTCAAAGCAATCCTAGATTCGGCGTCGCTCGTCATGAAGCTGAACGTCCTTGTACTCGCCGCCACGGCCTTGGCCGCACCGGCTTCCAAAATGGTCGTCCACGAGACCAGAGATGCCAGCCATGCTGGCTACACCAAGGGCGCTGCCGTCGAGACCAATACCCGTGTCCCTGTGCGCATCGCTCTCAAGCAGCGCAACTTGGACAATGCCATGGACCTCCTCCTCAAGGTGTAGGTGCTTAACACGCTCCGTTCAGCCTTGACCAGCTTTCTCTTACCATGTGTGCATCGAAGCTAACGCAAACTCATAGCTCTGACCCCAACTCCCCCGACTATGGCAAGCACTACACCGAGGACCAGGTCGTCTCTACCTTTGCTCCCGAGGCTGGGACCGTTGACGCTGTCAAGTCTTGGCTGGTCGCCAACGGCATCCCTGCCGACTCTATCAAGCACAGCCAGAACCAAGGATGGCTTACCTTTGAGACGACAACCGGTAAGCTCGAGTCTCTGCTCGATGCCAAGTACAACCAGTACAGCCACCCGACCCGCAAGGGCACCTACATCGGCACCGACGAGTACAAGCTGCCCAGCACCGTCGCCGACCACGTCGACTTTGTCCAGCCCGCCATTGCCCTCGCTGCCGCGGGCAAGATCGAGCGCAAGCTCCCCAAAGTCCCGTTCTGGCCGATCAACGAGGCCCTCCCCGTCCAGGCCTCCACCTGCCCTAACCACATCACCCCTGTGTGCCTCCGTTCCATGTACAACTTCGGGCAGGGCAGCTTGAGGGACGCCTCCAATGACCTCGGCATCTTTGAGCAGGCCGGCGAGCAGTACGTTCAGTCTGACCTCAACCAGTTCTACTCCAAGTACGCCAGCTACGTTCCCCGTGGCACTGCTCCCAAGAACGCCCCCGTCAACCAGCAGAGCCGCACCCAGGATAGCGGTGAGGCCGATCTCGACTATGACATGGCCGTGCCAATCATCTACCCACAGGGGACCGTCAACTACGAGGTCGGCGCCCCCGACGACGCCCTGTCCTTCTTCGACCCTCTTCTCGAGGCTCTCGACGGCTCCTACTGCAACGACAGTGGCGAGTGCGGCAAGTACAAGTCCACCAACGTCATCTCCATCTCGTACGGTACCGATGAGATCGAATTTCCTGCCAGCTACGCCAAGGTTCGTGACAATTCCCTTTCCCCTTGATACAATCAGAGCAAAGTAAGCTGATCTGGCTCTGGCTTGTAGCGCCAATGCAATGAGTGGATGAAACTTGGCCTTCAGGGTGTTTCTGTCCTCATCTCCTCTGGAGACTCCGGTATTGCCAGTCGCGAGCGTGAGTGCTTGGGCGACAACCAGGACGTCTTCGTTCCCGGTATCTTTGGCGGCTGCCCGTACATCACATCGGTTGGCGCCACTGAGCTCCCCGCCGGATCCAGCCCTGGCGACGCCGAGACGGCCACCATGCACGAGTTCTCCTCTGGTGGCGGGTTCAGCAACGTCAATGCTGCCCCCGACTACCAGAAGTCTGCCCTTGACACGTAAGTCTATCGTCGTCAGAATCTCGGCCAACCACCTGCCACTTGTCGGCTAACCTTGTGCCATGTAGCTACTTTTCCCAACACGACCCCGGTTACAAGTTCTACAACACTACCAACGGCGTCATCCCGAACAACGGTGGTATATACAACCGCGCTGGCCGTGGCTACCCTGATGTCTCTGCCAACGGATTGTACGGCGTCGTCGTCGTAAACGGCCGTGAGGGTACCAGCGGCGGCACCTCCCAGTCCGCTCCCATCTTCGCCGCTCTCATTAACCGCATTATCAACGAACGCATCAAGGCCGGCAAGAAGGGTCCTGTGGGTTTCCTTAACCCCACCCTCTACCAGAACCCTGGCATGTTCAACGACATTGTTTCTGGCGACCAGCATCTCGGCGGCCCTCAGGGCGACGGGTCTCCCAGCGAGTGTGGCAATAACGGTTTCTCTGCCGTCAAGGGCTGGGATCCTGTCACTGGTCTTGGAACTCCCAACTACCCCAAGTTGCTCTCCGTCTTTTTGAAGAACTAAGTTGAAGAGTAAAAAAAAATAATCTTTCACAGCATATAACACAAACGATATATATATATAGTGGTTTCGCACAGCAATAAAATTTTTGCAAGTTTCGTTCTCGTGGATGCTGAGCCACAGCCTTGAGCATTTCGGCAGGTAATTGTTTCATTATCATTTCTCTGGTGGCTCAGCCTTGAGCATTTCGGCAGGTAATTGTTCATTATCATTTCTCTGGTGTAGCAATTAATTCTCGGTATACCGTGCATATCCTTTTGGTGGCATATCATGTCCGTAGCTTTTGGCCAGGTTGGGAGCCGAGCTTATTCTCCAAGAGCAAGTACTTGCAATGCAGGCACATGGGAGCGGTGTCCATCACGGACGAATGGGCAACAAAAAAGATGCCATCGAATTAAAAAGATGGGGCCTTTGGCCTGAGCAGTGATGGCCGCAACACAAAGCTGCATGTTTGGTAGTACTGGCGATAATATTCCGAAATCGTTGGCCGGGATATCGTTGGTCGTGAACAAACTCAACCCAAGGCTGGCCCAAACACGTCATCAGCTGCCTCGAGTTTTCGACGTTTTGCATCACGAGACTCTGCATCTGTTCCCAGGACACCATCTACGGGTATGCTGGGTTTCTTCACTTTTATGGAGGCCTGTTCGCGGCGCGCTTGCTGAAGCGCCACTAGGTTCGCTCGATCGGGGTCTCGGCATTTTTGTAATTTCTTTCGTAGGGGCTTCATAGACTTGACAGTCTCGGGCTGAAGAATGTTAAAAGAGAAATTAGGGGCGTTGACAGCACTGCAACTTACCGTCCCCCAATAGTCTGTCATGCGCTCTGGGGGCTCTTCTTCGAGTGTTTTACGGCAAGCCTCCAAAGCCGTAAATATCCTGTTACGGAGTGCTGTTTGTGTTGTGGCATCCTCGTTGGCAGGCTCAGGCAAAGGAATCAGCGTGTCGACAAGCCCGGCGTCAGTCATCAGCAACGCCGCCATCATGATCTGGCTAGGAGCGAAGTGAAAGTAGACGTCCGTGACTAGAGTGCTGAACTTGAGAATCTCGCGCGCTCGCATGTGCGCTGTGTTGATCCTATTTTGCTCCGTGGGTAATTTGCGCCGCAATTCGAGGATAGCGCCTTCGAGCGCTCGGAAAGGATGTCTGACGTCAAAGGCAAATCTGATGCCCTGGCAGAGAAGAAATTCGCCAGCCAATATTTGTTCGCTCGTCGTGTTTGGAAACTTATCAGCAAGCCTAGCCAGGCGAATGTAGAAGCCCTCAGCTTTGCATCCAAAGAATAGCGACGTCTTGAGCAGCTCTGTAGGCGGGTAGGTCATGACGGAATTGGTCACGTAGAAGCGGCGCAAGAAGATGGCAGCGGTTGATCGAATCTCGGTCGGGAGCTCGCAGAATTGCGCGGCGCGAATCAGCTCAATAGTGAAGAACTTGACCAGACGAGCTTCTTCATCCGGAGTGAGGAATTCGGGAGGAGGGTCGGCGTTCAAGCGCGCCGCTATCTGGTGCTTGGCGAGCGCGTTTGTCTTCTGGCGAAGTTCCTTGAGGCCAGCTGGAGAAAAGGACCAGAGCCGGAACTGGCTGGACTGTCGATAGCGCTCGTCCTCGGTGGCCATTCTTCGACGGTGCCGTGCCAGGGCGGCGATGCTGAATGCTGAGTACTGTGCAAGGTTGACGTCTAAACTGAGAGCGTGGAGCTGCGGTGGGCTGGTTGATGGCGGCAGCTGTCACGGGTCCACGTGCCAGCGTCGAGACACCAACTCTACTTGAAAGTCGGATATTCCAGCGCATTTTTTGTGAACAAAAAATTAATGTATCACTAATCCATTCTTCTTTTTCATGTCATTTCATGTCTAATTTTTGAGCTATTTGCCTCCCAAGTTTTGTCCATGGTTTGGCACATGAACAATAGTGTGAATGTTCAGATGAGCATTATTAGCCCGGTTATATAATCTGCCCTTGAAGCAACTGATATATATTTGACAAATAAATTAAATATAGATTCGAATAAGATAGTAACATTGTGCAACACACTGGTCAATAATCGCTCCGCAAAGTATGAGTCCAAGTTAAGGAGGTTACTCCTCAGCCTCACGGTTGAACTCAAAACGCTTCTTCAAGCGGTAGGCGACGGCACGCTTGCGAGCCTTGTCGCTCTGAACAAACGCGGCAGCGCCACCAAAGGGGCCGGCGAAAGCCTGGTTGCGTACGCGAACAACGCAGACGTTCTTGACGCCAGCAATCTCGCCCTCGCAGGTCATGCCCTCGGGCATGCGGACGGTAACGGGGTAATCAGTGTTGGTGGCAACCGACAGACCAGAGATACCAATGCCGGGCATGTTCAGAGGCATGCTGGCGCTCTGGAAAGCGGAACCGTCCTTGCCGCCAGAGGAGGGATCAATGGCGGCAGTGAGAGGGCCAGCGCCGTCCTGGTTAATCTACATTGACGTATAATTAGACCGGTTAATTATTCGAGGGACGTGGAATGTTGACTCACCTGACGGTAGATCAGGCTCACGTCGCCATTATCAGCGCTGGTAGGCATGCCCTTCTCGGCACCCTGGCCGGCCATATCGCCGACAATAGTCTCGGTAGGGTAATCGTTGACCTTACCGCCAAGGCCGAGGACACCAACGCCAGGCAGGTTGAAGAGACCGCTAAAGATGCTGCGCATCTCATTCATATGGGCCTCACGGCGCTGGGTGCGCTGCTGGCCGAGGATGTTGGCAGGAATCTTGTCCTCAACACCAGTGGCGCCAGAGGTGCCTTGGTTGGTGGGAACGCTGTTGGGCGCCTTGCCCATGAAAGTGGCAACAAGCTGCTCGGGGTTGACCTCGCCGTTACCCTGGGTCCAACCGAGAGGGCTCTTGCCGGCGGCAATGTCAGCATCACGGATAATGCAAGTATCAGCCTGGGCACCACAAGCGTTGGCAGCACAGTTGCGAGGAGTGCCGTCAGCAACTATGACTTCATGTCAGCCAGGTATCACCAAGTTTTCATGGCCAACATATATATCGTGAATTTACCTCCAAGACCGGGCATGGAAACACCATTGGCGCCGACAACGTTGCGAATGACACCGTGGGCCGAAGCACCAGCGGCGAGAGTAGTGAAGACAATGGAGTAGCGCATTTTGTACAAGAAGCTCCCAACGAGTTGGCAATTGGGAATATTAGTCAAAGAGAAAAGGATAAAACAATCTTGGTCTCCGGGACAAGAAGGGAATAAGAAACTTGCTCAACGAGGGAATTAGAGGCTTAACTGGCTGGCGATCAAGCAAGAGGTAGCCCGGGCGTACATGCTTCTAATATATCTTGCGGCCCTCGGACCGTCGATTGTATGTAGCGTAGCACCGCTCCCGCGAAGAAAGTCAAATTGCCAAGGCAAGGATTGGCTTCTGCCACGATCAATGCAGACTGGGGGACTTGGTACCACATCGCTTCAACCCTGCCCTGGGAGCGCGGACTCGAAATCTCGCACAGCCTGGTCTAAAACTGATGTGCCTGAAACGCTTTGGCGAACTGAGCGTTCGAGGTGGATCGGCAGCGGATCGGCGGCGGAGAGTCTGTGTCCAAATTAGGCAAAACAGGGGAGCCGGGGCTTTCGCCTCTCACATTCGGGACATTTGCGGGCTCCATGGCAATAATTCTTGCCCGAGAATTCGAAAAGTAAACCAGGTTATGCACCGCTACGGCCGCCTGGTTCAGCCGCCTCTCTGCCAGGGGGAACGGACGACGTTGCTACGATAGCCCTTTGGATGTGCTGCGGTAACCCTTGACCCCTGACCAGGACGTACACTATCGGTACAGAAATACAGGGATTATTACCTAAATCTCAGTGTAGTCATCAGTATTTGTATACTTTAGTAAGAAAATACCACTAAACGACTCCGTAAAGTATCTCGAATCTACATTCGTATACTAAGAAAATACCACTGAACTAAAGTATCTCCAACATATTATACTACCATTAGGCCGTGATCATAATAATTAGTCTCAGCTAGAATTCTCAGTCGTAGCCCTAATTTTTTTTATAATTCTTGCATAGCGACAGAGCACCCCTATAACAGAGGTACCACACTAGCAGGGGCCCTGGTAGCAGGTGGTCCTTATCCACTAATTACTAAAAGGAGTCTTAATTTCTTATATTTTTCTTAAGACTAACTCCCGGCTAGTTTGGCCGGGAGTTAGTCCCATAGAGTATACAAAGCCACCATCTCCACTCAGAACATGTACCCTACGTTTAACTGAGAATTACTGAGACTAATTGTCGCGATCATGGCCTTAGCGCTACTCTCCGCTTTCGTCATCACTTTCTATATACAAGCTTATTCCAGTTGCTGGTTTTCTCACCATCTTGATTAATTTCAGAAAGGGAGAGTACGCCAACGAAAAGCCTCCACAGTCCAGACAGAGTCAGCACTGATGCTGGTCCACGTGGTTTATTAGCACCGGTCTTGGCCATCGTTGCCGCGTCGCCAGACCCTGCCGAATCTGCACAGACGAAGCTAACGAGCCGTCTGAGCCGTGACGATCAAATTTATGTCGGGGCCCTGTTCATGCAAAAAGCATCTGTCCATGAAAGGCTAAATCGGACCTGCGAGCATACCAGTAACTAACCACGACTGCCGAGACTGGCAACTGGGTAACTACCTACCTAGTGTCAAGGGATAGCCCTGCTACGAAGATGCCCCGTAGTATATGCAACCAACAATAGACTATTTACATGTAGAGACTATTAGTAGAGCGATTCAATTTCACGGACTGGCTAACTAATTAATACAAGTATTATAGTCTTTTCGACGGTGGCTCTTGGCCACTCAGCGACACCTGCACTACCTCCTCTCCGAACAACGGCGTCGGCTTACATTGGCGCGACGGGGAATACAAGACGACCACCAAAGGCGGTTTAAAAAAAAAGGCAGGTGAGGTATACAAGAATAATGACAAGTAGAAAGATGGCTATACTGAAATCGATAGAAGCAGAAGCAGCTCATCCTCATTCATCATGATCCCAAACCTTGATTAAACGGGTGTTGCAGCGTGCCCATTCGCGATAGTCATCTCCAAGAATAATACTTGTTCATCGAAGAATGATAGAACATGCATTCTTGAAATATGCGACCGTTCATCGGTAATCACAGACAGATTACCCGTTGTCAAGTTTCCTCTCGGCTAAGTCTGAGAATGTTCCTCACTTGCTGCCCGGATCACATACTGTGGTAGAAGGTATCATCGCCTCTGGCGATACAGTAGAAGATAGTACGTGTGTATGTAAAGGTAATAGCCTAGTAACCTAACTACTAGAAAAATTAATATAACTACTAATACTTCCTATCCACTCGAAAACAACGGATACGGACTGACCTTTTCACTTTCTTAGTATATTATAACGTAGACTAGTAGGGTAGCATAGGTTTTCACCTAGGCCGGGTATATGACGGGCGCGGTAAGGTGCTGGTATAGTTATAGTTAGCTACGGGGTCTCCTATACTTATAATATATATCAGTACTTAATAACCCTAGAGAGTCAATAGGAGTATTATAGTAATAATACTATTTAGACGTTAGATATTAGACTTAAATTTTGGTATATTTCTTATTTAATATAATTAACTATTAGCTAGTTTTATTTAAGTTAATAGTTTATTAGTAGATTGCTGGTAGCCGCGAAGGCTATGTGGGCCGCGAACCTATACTGGTACAGCACCCATCGTAGGTCCTCACATCTCCATGCACCGTCTTTACCAGTGGTGGTGGTACTTCTCCACAGAGTTGTCGTTGAACCAGTCGTTCATGCTGGCCAGCTGCTGGACGTCCTTGTCCCTGATCTCGATCCACGCCGCATTCAGCTTGCCCTTTGCCTCGTCGATGGCCGCCCCAATCTTCGCGTCGTGCTGCGACCCATAGCCACGTCCAAAGGAGGACTTGGCATTCGAAATCAACTCGCGCGCCTGGTACACGCGGTCCTCGTTAGACTTCTTGAGCTGACTAATGATGGCGTTGCCCTCCTTGTCCTTCTCGTCCGAGACCGTAGTTTGCACAAGGCGCGTGATCAGCATGTAGCGGTTGTAGATTTGGTTGGCCTCGTCCAGCGCGTTAAAGCCCTTGGCTATGTCGGCGCGCGAGACGATGCGCATGATGTCGGCGGCGGTGGCTGGGTCGACGCCGCGCGAGCGCAGGCAGGCGTCTGCGTCGGAGAAGTCTTCGCCGTGCTTGGCGTAGTAGCCGCGCAGGCAGTATATGATGGTGCCCTCGCATTCCTCGGAGAACGTGGGGTCGTGGGGATGATGCAAAGGGTGGTTGGGTCTCAGCTTCCAGCAGGCGTCGTCGTTCTTGAGGTCTGCCTCCATGAAGGGCTTGGTGGTGTTGGTGGCATCGTTGCGGACCGCGAGCTGGGGGGCGGCGAGGGCGGCGGCGGCGAGCAGGGGAAGAGCGATGAAGAACTTCATGGTGATGAGAAAGTTGTAATTGGTCTCGAGCTTAGTGGGAAGACAGAAAGCTGATGGAGAGTTTGGGGTTCTGAGAATGTGATTCGGAAAGCGAGCTTCTTTATACATACAAGAGCTCTGTATGAGCAGGCTACATGCGGCTATAGATCCGCTTCATGCGTCATGACACTATATCAGACCAACGCTTCGGTATAAGAGAAGCTTGGACGAGTGGGTGAAATGAGTCAAGTGGTGTCATGTTGTCGTGGGTGTCGCCGTTACTTTCAATTTTACTTTAACTTGAGTCCCTGCCTACGCACGCTCGCCTGGCTACACATCATCTGTCGCACAAGAGCCAAAGGTGGAACCACCAATTGTTTGGTGGATTATCAGGCCTTATATAATCCGAGTGCAGACTCGGATGAGAATTTACACGGCAGTTCGATTTGCTCTTGTTGTTGGCCTTGTCAGTTCAGCCAAGAGATAAGGGTGAGATGATGATTGATAAATGACGGAGATCCGTCTTCCAGAAGGCTTTCCAACACGACTATTAGAAAATAATAGTCTGTGAACCCGAGATATTCAAACACTGAATAGTTTATTTTGGTAGACATTTTTGGCCATGTGCTTCTTTATTGTTGCCCTTGTATGCAGAGGTACATTGACGGTGGTGACGAGTCAGTTGTGGTGCTTGTAATCTCCTCACTGACAAGCACTTAGATGAGATTCAGGCGCAAATAATAGTCCATTTCGGTAGAAATTGCATTCATGAATCGAGACTACATAGCAATAAAAGCAACCTTCCATCTTGGCAGGGTGTATTGGGCCCATTACCCGTCATTGGTGGAACCTGAGCGGAGTTGACGTCGGGCAGTGCCCGACGACAAAGCTTGCCGTCATCACCAGCTCTACTGCTGCTGGATGCCGACACTTGATTATTCTTTAATGGATGATTATTCTTTAATGGATACGCAACATGGCGACTTTGAGTACGCTGTTGTCCCTGCTACCCAGACGGGAAGCGCAACGGCTCATGGCGCGCGCCACCCGGGCGTGCCATTCGTTACCGAAGATGCAATCCGGGACATTGTCAAGCAGTTTGACAAGTGTGCGGAAGGAGGGACGAATGACGAATTCATCATCAGGGTAGCAGCCTTGGACGGGAACTCAATAGGAGGTGTGTCTTCATAAGAGAGCGTACATAGCCTCTCGACCAAAGTCCAAGACCAACGTGTTGCAGCTTTGTCTGCTTCTTCGAGGCCCGCCATGACCCCGAAAATGCGCACCTCGCCATCTGGCTCAACGGCGGTCCCGGCTCCTCGTCTATGATGGGTTTTCTGTAGGAGAATGGCCCTTGGCTTATTAACGAGGACTCCAAAACCACCCGACACAACCCGTGGAGCTGGAAACAACCACGTCAAGGGCGGTTTCATCGACGCCATCGGCTACCTCCTCGACACGGGCGTCAAGGTGCACCTCATGTACGGCGACTGCGACTTTGCCTGCAATTGGATCGGCGGCGAGATGTCGTCGCTGGCCATGGCTCACGCGCAGGCTGCGGGCTTCGCGGCCGCTGGCTACGCGCCCATGGTCTCGGCCGACGGCGTCGGCGGCCTGACGCGGCAATACGGCAACTTTTCGTTTACGCGTGTCTTCCAGGCCGGCCACATTGATCCCCCGCGTACCAGCCCTTGCACACGTACGAGATCTTTATGCGCGCCACCTCTTAACAAGGACATTGCGACGGGAGGCGCATTGTGACGGACGAGCTCGCGACCAAGGGCCCCAGCAACACCTGGCATCACAAGAACGAAGCGCTACCCGGCGCCGGAGCCTCGATGCTACGTGCTGGAGCCGGGTACCTGCACGGAGGAGCAGTGGGCCAAGGTGTTATGTTGGCGCTCTTGTCAAGGACTATTTTCTTGTCGAGGACGATGGTTTCGAGTCGATCGAGCTGTAATTGCCGCAGTTTCGTATAGTGCATAACGTGGGAAGTCGAATAGAAGCCACGCAGTGGTGCTGTGCTGTGTTCGTTACCAAGTGCCTTGGTACTCATTTTCGAAACATTTCCATTGCATGCTGTGTTGTATTCCATCGCACGACACTGCACGAGGCTGAGTACCATCTCAGCCGTCACACCTTTGTTTCTTTTTTGTCGTCGTAGACTGCGTGTGTGCATTGCTCGCTCCAAGCCGATGCGTTTGCCTAGAAAACGACATGGCGGTCCTGCGCAACACAACAACAACGCCGTTGGGCCACAGGTGAGGCAGAAACAAGTTGATACCAGAACTAGATTTTGGCATGGTGCGAACGGGGATGCAGCATACCCGACTCGCGGGGCATTCGCAGCTCTTGCCTCGAGCATGTTTGTCCTTTGTGTTGCCACCTGGCGCGCGGTGCCGTTACGAGCTTGCGATTTGTGCAACGGCGTGCTAAAAAAATTCTATTTATCGCGCAGAGTTCCGCATGACGACATGAAAACAAACCTCTCCAATGCAAAGATTTCTCTGCCAAAAGTCCTAGTATGGATCATACGGCCATGGATGCGATTGTCAACGATGGCTCTGATCTGTCGGCGGACCAGATTGCTACGCTCGTGGCCATTGAGCGCACCGGCGCCAGCCTGTCCATGATTGCAATCGCGCTGATTGCGGCCTCGTACCTCGTCTATCCGAAACTGCGAACGACGCCCAACACGTTTCTTCTCTTTGCCTCCATTGCCAATGTGGGCGCTAGCATCGCATCGATGATTGGGTACGATGGACTGTTGCAGGGCGAAGAGTCGTCTTTGTGCCAGGGCCAAGCCTTCATATTCGAGTGGTAAGAGGCAATTGGAAGCTATCGAAATTCCGTGTTTCTAACATGAGTTAGGTTCATGCAAGCCGATCCGTGGTGGTCCTGCGCCATGGCATGCAACGTGTTCCTCGTCTTCTTCTGCAACGTCGATCCGGCAATGTTTACACGCTACATCTGGGCTTACTGTGTGGTCTGTTTTGGGGGCCCTCTGATTCCTGCAATCACCCTGATTTTGATCAAAGATGGATCTCGCGGACCAGTGTTTGGAGATGCAACCGTAAGTCTGCACACGGCGGGGGAGTGAGTGGACGAGGGTGCTAGCTAACATGGGCAGCTTTGGTGCTGGATCGGACCAAACTGGAGCCTGGTACGGCTCTACGCGTATTACATACCCATTTGGATCTGCATTTTCTTGTCTATTGTTATTTACATAGCCGTTGGATACCACGTCTTTCAGCATCGAAACCGTCTGCGTGGGGCCAGGCTGCAGAGCCTGGACAAGAGTGGACGCCTACCCTCTGTGCAGACAACCGATGTCGATGACTCTGCCGAAGAAGTAAGCCGTGTCAATTGCTGTAGTGTTTCGGCCGCTGACTGTAACCAGTTCTGTTCTAATCGGATCGGGTGCTATGGAATAGCCGTGACCGAAGTACATGTTGAGACTGACCCTTCACCGTGCGACGACCAAGGCCATCTAATTCAACAGCCCCCCACTCATGTTGCTACCGTGTCATCGTCTGCCACACATGTTATAGAGACAATGCATACATTGCACACAATGGATTCAATTGCACGCACTTCCGTGTCAGTCGCCCCAAGGTCCAACAAGACTAGTTTCTCGCAGCAAATCACCAGGCTCAAGGAGACGGCGACGTCGCGTCTGAGGCGACTTGACCCAGTCAAGATGGCGTACCTTCGCACAAGCTTTATATTCGGGTTTACAGTGCTGGTGACTTGGATACCAAGCTCAGTAAACAGACTGTACAGCATCGCCAACCATGGCCACATCAACTTTCCGCTGAGCGCAGTCAGTGGCACAGTCCTGCCATTGCAGGGCGTCATGAATGCGCTCATATACTTTACCACTAGTTGGAATACCGTTAGGCATATTTTTAAGGGAACAGAGGAATCAATCTTTGGACGAAAAGACACACAGTACTGTACTCGGCGCCCTGCAAGAGCCCGGTTCGGGGCGGCCCTTGGAGGGACATGTTCAAACATTGGCCAAGAACATCGCCGCCAGAGCATGCGTCTGGAAGAAATTGAAATGCAGGTACGGCAACCAGATTCCGCAAGATTTGACAGTGGGAAAAGATGAGCAGCGCGAGGAGGATCCGACTAGGAACTCGGTTACAAGAAAAACCTTTTTTAATTAGTACAGAAACTATAGTCTTCCGTTTAATTTACTACCATTCTTCTTCAGTCAGGGTTTATAAATGGCCTCGCCCTCGGCCGTGTCGACGCCCTCCTTGACAGCCTTGTCGACAGCCGTCTTGATCGACTCGTGACCCTCGAGCAGGTCGATCCAGCCGCTGCTGACGCCGTCAGCCGCGAGCAGGGCGTCGGCGACCCGCGCAACCGACTCGCGCGGCACCTTGCCCTGGACATGGGGAATCTTGCCGAGGACGACATTGCCGGCAGCGTCGTCGGAGAGGGTGCCCGGGCGCAGGCAGATGCCGGTCAGGGTGGCGCCGGGCTTCCTCCTTGTCGCGGCGTACAGGGCCTCGTCGGCGGCAATCTTGGCCTGAAAGTAGGTGGCGAGGATGCCGTAGTTTACTTTTTGGTTGTACGACTCCCACTCGTCGTGGGCGGAGGAGGACCACCAGGGCGCGGCGGCGCGGCGCGAGCCGTTGTATGAGATGAGCAGGAAGCGCCGCACAGAGGGCGTGGCGGCGGCAGCGTGGATGAAGCTGATGGCGGCGTCGCGGTCGACTTTGTAGGTGGTTTCGGGACCGCCCTTGCCACCGGCGCCTGTGAAAAACAAAAATGTTGGTCAAAAGATGCGACGAGAAAGGAAGAAAGCAATGGGATGAGAGAACGGGGGGAGGGTTGAATGGGTAAGAACGGATAGACGTACCGGCGCTCCAGGCAATGTAGTCGGGCTTGACCTTGTTGAGAATGTCCTGGGCCTGCTGCTGGCTGGCAACGTCCTCGATGCTCTGGACAAGCACGTGCAGGGTACCCGGCAGGCCAACGCCGAGCTTCTCAATGGTCGGGACCTGCTCCTGCTTGCGGATGACGCTGGTGACGGTCCACGAGCGGCGGAGCAGCAGCGGAGTGAGCTTCTGGGCAATCTTGCCGTGGCCGCCGAGGATGAGGACGTGATGGGAAGCCGCCATTTCTTTTCCGTTCTTGTGTGTGTTTTGGATTTTTGCAGAAGAAGAAGAAGAAGCTATTGGTCAAGTTGGTTGAAGAAATATGGTTGGGGGGATTGAGATGGAATTGATGGAACGAGTTGTAGTAGCTTTTATTTAACATCTTGGGTGTGCTTGTCCCCCCTCTCATTGCGTCCAAGTGGGAAATTTATTAGAAATCGACCGCCAGAAACTTGGAGCTTTTGCATAATAATAATAACTACTTGGCAGATTATGACGCCATTTTGCCTTGCCTCGCGACCTTTGATGGATTGATTTGTCAGAAAATGGGAGGTTTTTTTTTCGTTGCCGTGCAGGATCGGATATAATGAATGGGCGGGCGGGCATGTGAATTTTAAGCTAACCGCCTTAACGCCGATACCAAAAATGTTTTAATTTAGAAGCCCCTTATAGAATTTTTGTCCTTATTCTGAATACGTGCGGGGGATGATGGAATTTAAAAAAAAAAAATTAAAAGTCACCAAGAAACAGACTGTGGACCAGCAAATCTGGCAGCGGAGGAGAATAGGCGAAATTGCTACGGGATTTAGAGAGAGCTGTATTTATAAGATGGCGTCTACACTGTTTCATGGGGTTATTACGGAGGTATAACTAGTTATAATTTAGTAGCAGCAAACCCCGCGTCACAGACCAGCTCAACCTTGCGCCGGATCGGGGCTTTGTGGCGCTTTGCGCTGGGGCTCGCCGGCGATCTTACCGAACCAAGATCCACAACAACCCCGAGGACGGGGAGGCTGGGGCTTGATGCTGGTTAGAGCCTAGAGGTTAGAGTGGTTTGCTTGAAAAGTTGTGTCAGGCTGTAAGTGGAGCAAGTTCTTCGTCACAAGCACATCCCAAAGACGGCTAAGCACTTGTGCTTTTCCGTTGGTTTTGGTTCAAAGACGGAAACTTGCGATTTTTGGTCTGGGGCACTGGGACATGAACGGCTAGCTGCGTCTTTGTAGTAATACAAAATGACGTGTGTAGCCATAGTTGAGCAAACTTGTTTCGTCTGATCTGAAACCCAACATACATTAGATGCAGGTTATGCCATGCGCGAAACGTGAGAACATCGCCCTCCAAAAAGTCAAATTACCCAGTGAGCCACCGAGCTTGCTTTGGCTTGGTCACCCACGTCTGTAGCCGTACTGATTTAGGTTGTTTCTTCAGACAGAAAAAGAAAGCTACTGTGGTGAAATATCGAAAAACTCGGGGATAGGTAGGACAGATTCGAGAATAGGCAAACCACTACAAGGCGCAAACATTCCGTTTGTCCCAATGAGCGAGACTGTGACACTAAATTTTGATAAAAAAAAGTTCCCGTCTCTGCTGCGCGCGGACAAAGAACAGCTCGTCACGGCACTCCGTCGTTTTGCCGCTGAACCACTTGCGCTCTTGTACGACGGTCGGGGAACCTGGTATATATTAGTCAAGTTCCCTTCAAGATGTCCTGCACTGAAAACTAAAGTTCCACACAGCCAGGGTCATTGTCACAAACCAAGCCGTCTGAAAATGCCTTGTTGCCCTACCAAGTCCACCGCCCCGGGGACCCGGCCTCCCGTCATTCACCCAAACGTAGCCACGCGCATAAACGCTGGGCCGCCGCCCACAGGTAAGCGCACGTTCCAATTCCATTCCTCTGAAACGAAGGAAAGTTTTCCTTTCCACGTAACATACCTCGAATAGGACCGGGGGGGGGGCTTGAGGAAATACGGTGAGGGGGCGACGGCTGACAACTTGTGAACCCCCAGCGATGCCGGCTGCAGGCCAGACCGCCCAACAGCGGGCTTTCGAGGCCTCTGCGCCCAGCCATGCCAACAGAGTCGCTCAGACCAAGCAGATGGTTGACAGGCGCCAGGCGTTTACCGGTAAAACTTTTGTAACCCTTTTTTTTCATGAAAACGATCCATGGGGGCTTTTAAGCATGCATGACTGACACGATGGTGGGCGAACAGCATGGCAGCAGCGGTACGAAGCGACTTGGCCGCGTTGACAGATGGCTAGAGTCAAAAGGCTTGGGGGAGGGGGTATTCTGGGATTTCCAAAGCTTGTGTGATTTTTTGGTTGGTTGTAACCGGAAACGGCTCTTTAGCAGACGCAAGGATACAACGGCGTGTTCAGAGACCTCTTGAATGCGCGAGTTGGCCCGGTGGCCAACACGGGTAGCCTGCGCATGGGCACACGGATTCCTTGAAGCCGGAAATGTGGCAAAAAAAGAAAAAAAAAGAAAAAAAAAATAGCAGTGATGAATTATGGCTCGTGTAGATTAGTGATTTGGACTTTTTTACTTTGTTTTCGTCCATGTTTCCCAATGGTAACAACGTCCAAATCCCCACCACAGTCTGTGCAGAGGTGAAGAGGTTTTCTGACATTTAGCTACCGGAGGCTAAACACCAATAATTCTTTCCTATAAAGTGGTTTGACTGCAAGTATTCTGTGTTTTGATCGAACCAGAGAGCACTGTGTGTCTAACATGGTTGTAGGACGTCAGCTATCTTGAACAGTGTCGCAGACTCACCGATTTGCCTTTTGTGGTTCTCTTTTCTGCAACTTATTCGATAACACAAGAGACATTCTATGAATAGGACGCTGCAGTTATTACCTGTGTGCCGTCTCGGAAGGATGCGACATCTCATAGATGCTGGAGAAGAGGCAGGACATCACTCCGCCCAACGAGAGAACCCAACTGGTGGTATGACCCAGAGACTTTAGCTAAGTTACCAGCATGTCACCAATTTCAGATACATAAAGAATATGAGCAATAGGGAAGATCCTGCTTCTCTTATCAAAATTTTCTCTTGTCCATCACTAATACGCTCTTATTCAGGCCAGTCACGGCTCCATAGTGAGCTGAAGCTGAAGCACGAGTTTACCCGCGCTCTTTAAAGAGATGCCCAAAGATTTGTGCTAGTGGCTTGTTCAGCAATACTTTGAGGCTGGTGTACTCGGATAGTTTCCAACGATTTCAATATCCCTTGTAGTTGAACATGCCGGGCAGCCACTCAGCCTTGTCGTGGTTCAAAACAGCGCCCAGTCACACTGTATCACAAGCTCCACCCAGAAAAAACAATAATCTTCATCCGTGGGGATTTATTATGTCTTTCTCTTGCCCTTTTTTTTTTTCTCCCCCGGTGTTTCCGCGATACGCTTCAACGTAGCTTTGGCAATGCCGACGTGTAAGAGAATCCGCCCTGGACTGTACGTGCGGTTGAAGAAGATGTCACCACCAGCTCGGCCGTCAGCCGGCGCCGACATTGGAAACTTTAGTCCAGACACCATCAACCGGCCTGGTGAGTACTACCATCATATAGTAACTTTTTGGCCGAGAATCAATGGACTGACGTTCGTTTTTAGCGCCGGCTAGGCCAAGGGGTCGTTCGCCCCAGGCCGTGGATTTGCCCACCAGAGTCGATTTAGCGGCCTGGAGCGACTCTGAAGATGATGCAATGTCCATGTCTGTGGACAGCTCACCATGGTAGTCGACTATGCGGGATGTATCTATTGCGCAAGGCAATGATGAAGACGCTCATGGCGGGTATTGACAATAAAGGCTACAAACAAAGACCAGGTTTATTCTGATGGATCCTCATGCTTGATGGGATGAAGCAGCATACTTGGGAGACACATGCGCCCGCTGCTTTCCCTCGCCGCTCTCCTCTTCCAAACCCCGTCTTCCCCTCTTGTCTGCGTAACCTAGCCAGCGCTTCTACAGCTGCTCGGCAAGCTAAACAGGCCGTTGCGGCCCGACGTCGAGTGCCAACGCAGACGCCGGCTGTACCGGCCGACGGTGATGCAGTCTTTCTAAATGGTTCATGTTGTAATTATCATATTTTTTTATTTCTTCTTATTCATTGTATTTTATACGTGTAGTTTATAAAGACTGTTCAAACGAAATTGTGGCAAATGTTTGGCGCGTCGCTGAGCAACAAGGGACTTGCACAAGAGATTTGGGTTCCATGACCTGAGCTTTTACAAAAACGCAACATATCTACAGCATATCTACAAGCAGCCCGAGAAAAAAAAAAAAGACCAGTTTGCTCTCTGATCTGCATGGTAAGCCGGAGGCTCTCGATTACTACAGTGGGTAACGCGGCTGGCATAAGCCGCAAATGTCACACTCTGAAAAACCCCGCCACTAATCATCGCCAAACACCATTTCATGAGCCTGCGCAGACACGCCACTTGGACTGCCATGGCCAAGTCGGTTTGCATCGTCGGTAAGCCTCCCTTCAAACCCTTCCTTTTTCACATTACGTACAACGCGCTGATGGCGTCCAGGCGCGGGGCCGGCCGGTCTGGCAATCGCCAAGACACTGCTACACAATGCGCCCCAGGGCGACTTTCACGTCACCGTCTTTGACGCTCAGCACAATGTCGGCGGGCTCTGGCCGACAGCCAAGGATGACGTAGGTCGCCAGATTCACCCGCTGATGCTGACCAACCAGAGCCGGCACTCGATGCACTTTAGCGACTTGGCCTGGGACGACAGGATTCCTCAGCTGCCGCGGGCGTGGATGGTCGGCCAGTACCTCGAGCGGTATGCTGCAAAGTACCTCAATGGTAGTCCGTATTTCCAGTTGAGGCTCGATACGCGTGTCACTCGGACTGAGAGGGACGGTCAAGGGTGGGATGTGACGGTCCGGTCCGACAAGGGCGACGAGACGGTGCACTTTGATCGCCTTGTTGTAGCGTCTGGCTACTTTGGCAACCCAGTCGTCCCAACGGCCATGAAGGAAAACGCTACTGTCCCGGTCATTCACAGTAGTCACTACCGGGACCTGAAATCGCTCCTCGGAACATCGGGCCGAGGGGGCAAGATCTTGGTTGCTGGTGGCCAGATGTCTGGCGTGGAGATTGCTGCGACTATCGGCACCCATCTTTCGGATGAAATCAACTCCCCAGACAAAAGTTCCATACCAAATATTGACAAATACAAGATTCATCACATTAGCCCACGCCATCCGTGGGTAATTCCTCTCCACACATCGCCCGAGGTATGCCAACGTAATATTCTATTTTTATTTTTCCGGCCTAGGATCTATGTTGACAAGAGCAGCCCAAGTGGAAAGCCCCGCCGTTTCTTCCTCATGATTTCTCGTCTTTCAACAAAAATAACAGACCAGTGCCGTTTACGGATACGCACGGGCACATTACGGAAGAGAGGGCCAAGATTGTACACGAACGGTTGCGCGGGTCTCTAGGACCGAGGCAGATGATTAGCTCTGAGACGGAGAATCCAGATAGCCTGGACCGCTCGTCGCCTCCTTATCTGTCATGCAGTGACTGGTATTGCGACTTTGTGCGCTCGGGCTTCATCACGGTGCACAATAGCCGACTAGAATCCCTTGCAGGGTCTACTGCCAAACTGGCTGGATCCGACATTGAGGACGTTGCCGCTGTCATTCTTGCGACAGGGTTTGATCCGGAGCCTTGCATCAGCTTCCTGCCCAAAGACGTACTGAGCACACTCAAGTATTCGCCCGCGCACCCTGCACTACTCTTGGCTCTCTCATTCCACGGGACACATCATGCTGATGTGCCCAACTTGGGATTTGTCGGGTTCTATAGAGGAGCGTTCTGGGGTGTAATACAGATGCAGGCCCGCTTCCTCACTGCGCTTTGGTCTAGCAATGGGCCATCGGCGACGCTTCGCGAGAAGCTGGCCCGGGATGGCTGTATTCAAAGGACCCTTGATCTCCGGGATGACCCGCGACAGTCGCAATTTCCCATGGGAGACTACCAGTTCCTGATGCAAGACTTTGCCGAGGCGCTGTCCTTGGAGATGACCCCGCCGCAGGCTGTCGATGCTCTCAACCTCACAACCAACGGCCTTTCTCTAGAGATATTGGCCCCCTGTCGCTTCTCGCCTGCAAACGAAGATGGTGAGCACAATGCAAATGCAAAGAAGCTCAACAATGACGCCGCGGCCGTCGTGAAGGCTGCCCTCACTACTCCCAGGTTTGTCGCCCGGGCCGTGTTCCGCAGCCTTCTCGGGACGTGGAAGCTGGAGCGGACTCTGACGAGCAAGCTCCCGACTCACCCGAGCGGACATTTCAGTGGGACTGCGCAGTTTCTTTTGCGCAAGACGACAAAGGAAGGCGTGCAATGCGCAAGCAAAGAGGGCGGCGCGCCAATGTGTCAGGACGGCGAGAGCTACGAATATCTCTACATTGAAGACGGCGATTTCAAGACGGATCAAGGTTTCGGCTTCCGCGCTACGCGTCGGTACATTTACCGCTACGACGAGGCCTCTGACATGATTAGCGTGTGGTTTGCCAAGCCCGACGACAATAAGCGCGTCGACTACCTCTTTCACGAGATTGAGTTTGAGGATCCGCCAGCGAGCGGGGGACACCAGAACGGGTGGCCTGCCAAGTCGGGCCATTTGTGTATTGACGACTACTACAATGTCAAGTATAATTTTGTGTTTGACGCCGTCAACGTGGAGAGTTGGGTGTGCGCATACACGGTGAAGGGGCCGCAAAAGGATTATACTATCCACGGCACATATACTAGGTAGGCCAGAAAAAAAAATTAATGCAAAAGTAACTATATACAAAGAATGCTAAGAGAGAGAAAACATTTTCTAGCTTGTATGGTTCTTATTCCTATTGCCTGCAGCCTGACACTGATTGCAACGGTTGCAGCATCGAGGGGACGGGACGGCGCGGTCGTCTGGCGTCAGAGATGTTGTTCCATGTTTGATAGCACTGTAGCCAGTCCAGGATGGAAAACGACACGTCCATCTTACTCAAGGGCAACTATCCCACAGCGTCTTGACCCTGCCCGGCTCCCATTGTACACAAGGCGTACGACGATAACTTTTTGGAGAGAGATGCTTGGATAGCCATAACGGGTTCACCGGCGACGTGTCGGAGCCAAAGTCATGCCAGCCAATGGCTGTAAACTTGTACTTATCCAAGCAGATGGACCACTGCATGGCAATATCGGTTGCACAATGCGGGCACGAAACCGTTACCCGCTCGGTCGGCGCCTGGCGCATCGCAGCCACGGCTTTGTGCAACTTGTTGTCTACCGCCCCGCGCAGTTGCTTAAACTCGGCACCTGCTGCCGGCGAAGAGAGCACCCCAGACGAGACAAGAGAACGGAGTCTGCGAATATACACAGGCATCCAGATCTGATGCTGGCACATCCTGATGGCCGGTACGAGGTCGGTCCACGGGCCGGTCAATTGCAGGGCTGTCGGGTAGAATTCAATCTTGGTCATGAGCAGGAATCTGCCGTCCGCAATCTTGGGCTGCCACGAGTACCGGCCGATGCCTCGAGTCTGAAAGCCCGAAAGGGAAAAATTCCGCTCCTCAGCCATGGGCTGATGGATCCCGCCTGCGAGAAGGCGTTTGAGGCGCTGCGCAAAGGGCCCCTCGAGACCGCCCATTCGATGGTATTGCAGTGCCAGCTGCACATGGCGATGATGCAAGTGATAGTTTGAAAAGTGAAAGCTGCACGGAGAAAACATCGGAGTAAAGTCCGGCGTCGTGGCCCTGCGCGGGCAAGCACTGGTCTCCTCCTCACTGAGGTGGTGTGCTGAGGATGGGTTGTCCTCTGGGTCATATGGGTGAAGGTCGTAGCACTCCTCGCAGACCCAATGGTTCGGTAAGCGGAGTGACCTTATCGAAAGGTAGAACAACCACTCAGAGGGGGAGACTTTGACAATGATGCGCTCATCAAACCGTTTTTTAAGAATGCGTCTGAAGGCAGTAGACACCTGCGCTAGCCTATACTGATCGAAGAGTTGGAGATTTTGAGCAAACAAGATGATGAGCTCGATTGGAACATTGAGAATATAGGCAGTTTTTGGCTGTTTTGGTTCAGGCGGCATCTTGAACTGTCATAACGCGTGTGGTGACTGATGTTGGCTGTAGGAAAGTGTAGTAGTAAAGTGCTGTTGGAAGGTTGCTGTACGGCTATAGTCAACACTATTCGGATGATTGACGTGGGGATTGATTTACTCGAAACTAGAATCAAAGAAAAGAGATGTGCGAGGATTTTATCTTTTAAAGGCCATTGGCAAATTAAATCTAAATGTGGCTTAAGCAAGCTTTTTGGGCGCCAGACGCCTCAACTTCAACCAACGAGTACATCGACGACGACGACGACGACGCCACATGGAACAAGTCAAAGTTGATTTTTAATAAACTTTTAGTAAACTTGTGAATTTTATCATTTTACCTCAGAAGCCACTCTAGCCTTGTTACGTACATGGTCAATTTTGGTCTGGGTCGACGTCTTTATAAGTCGTGCCCGCAGAGACCTCGTCGTACCAGATCTGGCGGAAAGGCTGGCTGCCTTGCATGTGACCCGAGTCGTGCCACGAATTCATATAAGCGCCCACTACCGAGTAAAAATATCACGTTAGTTTTAACTTTTAGCAAGAGAAAGAAGAAGAAGGAGAAAAAAAAAAAAGACAAGCCACAGCAATAAAAAGAAAAGCCACCAAAGTTATCCTTGCAACATACCGCGAAACTGAAATCTCCAGTCACCCGAAACCGTGGTCGCAAGGTTATATCTTTCCACCACCTTGACGTTGTCGAACCAGAGCTTGAAGTAGCCAGAGCCATTGTCCTCCCACTTTGCCTGGATGATGACCTTGTGCCAGGTGCCGGGGCGAATCTCGCCGAGGTCGGGCAGACTGACAAAGTTGCGGTGGCAGTTGCTGCCGAGGTAGGGCCCCTGGACGAGGCGGCTGTGCAGCTGGCGGCCCGCGATCCAGAGCATGGTGGAGGGCATGTCGAGGTCGCCGCAGTTGTCGCGGCCGGGCCGGTGGGCGATGAACTGGGCAATGTTGAGGTTCTGGCCGACAAACTCCCAGTTCTCCGCGACGCGAAACGTGAAGCCGTAGAAGCGCTCGTCGCCGCGTGAGTAGCCGTCGTTGTGGTCCACCTCGGCGTGGTAGCGGCCATGGTAGCTCGGGTCGTACGTCTGCGTCATCTTGAGCGCCGTGCCCGACTTGTACGCGACGTTGGTCACCTCGTCGACGGTGCCCTTGTGCTCGCGGCGCACATAATCCCAGCCCTGGAGGGTGCCCGCGTTGTGGAACAGGCGCTCGGCGACAATGCCGCTGGATAGGGCGAGCGCGGAGACGAGGAGAGACGTTATGGCGACCATTCTGTATTTTGAGTCAAGGAGATGAGGCAGTGGTAGTCTCTACATGGAAGTATGCTATAGCTTGGGGCGTGGGGGGGCGTTGCGTGCTTATACAGTGGTGGGCTTTATACATCATTATACATTTCTGAACTGGCAAAGCATCTACAGGCTTGTAGTGGTTGGGAGGCTGACCGGGATTTCCCATTCCACCAATCTAATCCAGGTGATGCGTCTTGCCTCATGTATGTAGACCGAGTAGGGTAGTCTACGTCATGGGCTCCCGCCGGAGCGGTCTCGCTGACTAATCCGTGCAGAGAAACAATGCGTGGTCAGAGATAACCTCTTTCTTTTGGTTCGTTTGGAAAGAGGAACTAAACCAAAGTGAGGGGCATAGCGCAATTAGCATCTTAAAGCTCAATACTGTTTATTACAACGCCGTCACCAAGCGCTGCGACTATGCTTTAGCCGGTCGCATACATACATGCGCCAAGCATCCTCCATGCCTCGGACGCGACAAGCCTGCGAGCCTTGCCGGTGAGTAGCACCCAGACTGGTTACACACCATGTCGACGACGAAACACTGAAAAGGGAGAAGGGTTCAAGTTCTAATTCGCTCCGAAAATATAGCCGGAAAAAGACCAAGTGCACTGCTGAGAGACCAACTTGCTCCTTCTGTCAACGTCTCAACGTGCAATGCGTCTATCTACCGCGAGGGTTATCCCCAGCTGCCGGCGCCGGTGCCAAGATTGGGGCCGCCAGGAAGGAAAGAACCAATTCAACGTAAGTCAAGGCGACAATGAGGTCTTTAAAGTCATTGGTATGCAAATAACTCATCGTTCTGATAGCTCTAGGCCGGGACGGGACACCACAGAGGGCCGCTTTCAACAGCTAGAACTCCAAGTAACGGATCTATACAATCGTCTGACGTATGTGAGATATTCTCTGCCAGCCCGCGCTCTGCCTCAATGACATCTGCTAAGCTCTTTCAGGTCCCTGCCAAATGTACCAGACTCTGCGGTCATTCGCCGCGATTCCGATGGGAGCTTCCTAGAGTCTCCAACTCCAACAATGCCTGCACATGAACCACCTCGTGGACACCTCCGCAGCGGGGACGGCAAATTCACTGCAGAAAGGTGAGCGTCCAAAGTCGAAAAGTAGATGTGCAGATTTTCATTCCAATTCTAACCCTAATCTCTAGCCCAGAACCGAGTGAAGCTGCCCTGAAACACTTTGTCAAAGTGTATCGCACACAACTACACCATCAGCCCCTGGCCTTATTCAATCCCGATAAATTGTTACACCAAGTGATGGCTGCGCCTCGCTTTCTGTTATGGAGTTTCTTGTCGCTGCTTTTGAACATGTCGAGCCATGACTTTTATGAGGGAAGAGTCGATGCTGCTAGAGAACTCTACGCTCATTTGGCGGAGACTGCTGTCATTAAGCTAGCAGCTGAGGGTGTTCCGACACCCGAACTAATACAAGCATTATGCTTGATATCTTTGAAGCATATACAAAGTAGGTCATCTTCTTTGATGTCGTCTCAGTCGCAACAATGTCTGACAAGGTCGGGTAGCCAAGCAACCGAAGCGCAGTTTAGTAGCCATAGGGCTTGCTTCGAGACTAGTTTCGATACAAGCGCTCTCCCATAGCAACGATTCTACCACTGCAGAAAATTCGGCTTCTATACAGTGTTTCTGGAATGTCTTTGTTCTCGAGAGGCTATTTCGCCCTCTATCGGTTGCGGCTTGCGATGACGATAGATTGGACTATCCTCCCAGTGCGCCACCGCCCTCGCCAATATCTGGGGGTTTTCATCATACTGCGGGACACGACAACGCAGGGGTGGGGATTGGTATTGCTTCAGTAAAGGATATAGGAATATATGGCCATGCACTGTGCCTGACGGAGGTATGGGGAAAAGTTCGGACTTATTTACACAGACTACGCAAGGGTAGAGTCGAAAAGCCCTGGGTTCCAGAGTCGAGCCACGCAAAGACGAGCATTGAGCTGTTTGAGAATGAAGCCAGGTATGGAAAGCAACACTTACTTTCCAACGTGGCATTGGGCAAAAGAGGAGCATCTGAGATATCTGCCCAGCTCGATTATTGGCACCCGTGGATGACTATGCAAATGATTTCCCATGCTGCACAGGCTATACTCAACCACTCGTTCCTTCATCTTATGGTACTGCGCTCTCATGACGGTATACAATACTCTCGTTTATTCCTCCAGCAGACTGTTGACCTGGCATTGTTTCACGGCGCCTGGGTATTTCGGCTTCTCGAGATTGCGGACGGGCGGCTGGAAGTTGTCAATCCTTTGATAGGGGATGTTGTTGCCGCCACCGCGACGGTGGTCTGGCTCTTTCAATTTGCCAGAGATGCCAAAGTTTCAGAGAGGGCGCGAGATGATTATGCGATGGGTGAGAGATTTCTCGAGCGCATGGCCCGCACGTGGCCACACATCTCCCACAAGGTAGGTGCGCAGCTGCGTTCTATTTTCTGTTTAAACAAAAAGTGCTGAAAAGTACACCATGTTGTGGACGATGTAAGCTAATTTCTTGCAGTCTGCAACGTTGACAAAACTACAAGCTCTAGCTGAAGGAAATCACCAAGAGCTGACAGATCGGAGTGTGGCCATCAACCTCAAGCCAAGCTTGTTCTGGGACCTTCTCGACCCTGATCTACATGATTCACATGAACCCACGAGGTCTGCCGATGCGGATTCATCTTTGGGAGTTGGTAGTCGTGACCCGGATGCGAGAATATGCCTTCAGACACAGTATGTCCATCCCTTGGATGAGGAGCAGGACTTGAAGCAACCTCCAAACCCGGTAGATTTGCAAACAGACGCCACCCCATTCCAACCAAGCTCAGAGGATTTGGAGCAGTTTTACATTGGAGACTTGTCCCATGGAATCTTCACAGACGATTTTTGGACCGAGATGGGTTCTTAGCCTAGTTCAAGAAAAGAGGACAGGACAAGGCTATCGTACGAAAAAGACTGCCACGCACGGCCGCATGTCATACTCTGGCCAAGAGAACCTACATTGTTTCAACTTTGTGTAGCCTGCACTCCTATGAGTTTGGCAGCTTGCCGCTGCGACTGTCTGCTCAAGTGGCTGGTCGGGAGTGGATGTGGCAAAGATTCTGGGTGCTCCCAAGGGCGTTCTATTTGCTTGTCCGAGCAGTTTTTCCGAATCTAGTGTGGCAAATTCCGCCATTTCACTCATACGACACCATCTACAACACGAGCGCAGCGATGGTCAAGATACTTATGTGCCAGACGTCAATCGACCAGTGACGTGGCCGAGATGCCGACCGCGGGACCGAGATCGTAGTGGTAAAAGTGCCATTCCCCCGCCTGATCTTGAAAACGGCCCTCTGGCGCTAGAAATGCACAATCTTAGCACGGGTACAGAATCCGTCTTGCCGCTTCTACCCGATATCATGAATAGGAACTGCGCTCTCCCCGCATTGTTCGGCGGTTCATTGTTGATCATATTAGTACATGAGCCCTTCCTCTCTACTAGCCCACCACGATATTCATTCTAGCGACGCGTAAGCATATGCTTTATTTACGCGATTGAGTCTGAGTATACTCGGAATTATCAACACGAAAAAGCCCCATGCGACTTTTCAGCCAAGGATCGATGGTGTTGCCCCAGGATGTCGACAGCGCTTCTCATGCCGAGTCTGCTCCAGATGGCGACAAGACTGCTTTGGTCATTGTTGCCGGGCTGCTGATACCTGGTCGTGGGGAACCAATCACCAACGGAGCCGTTGCTGCCAAGTCCGGCATCATCGAATGGGTTGGTGCCGCGCACGCCATCGGCAAGGCCGGCATCATGGCGGCGCTGCGCGCGGGCGTCAAGTCCATCGAGCACGTCACGTACCTGGACGACGAGGCCGCCGACGCCATGCGCGCGCACGACGCCGTCTTTGTGGGCACGCAGCACATTGCGCGCACGCTGTCGCGCCCAGACTACCTCGACACCGTCCCGGAGCCCTCGCGCGGCAAGCTGGTCAGGGTCGCCAAAGCGGCCAACAAGTCGTACGCGCTGGCGATCAAAAGGGGCGTCAAGATTGCGCTCGGCACCGACATGACGAGCAGTCATCGCGCGTCGCTCCTGTCGCACGGGAACAACGGCCACGAGTTGGCGTACGCGGTCGAGCTGGGCATGACGCCGCGGCAGGCGATTGAGAGCGCGACGGCGATTCCGCCCGAGACGCTCGGCGGGCTGGCTCCCATGAGCGGGCAGCTCAAGGTGGGCTATGATGCGGACTTTATCGCCGTTTCGAGTGACCCTTTGCGAGAGATCGAGGTGCTCGCAAATCCGGATCGTGTCACACACGTCTGGAAAGGAGGCAAGCTGTGTAAAAAGCCCGGGGTGCATGGAGTCTATCAAGAGTAAAAATTGAATGGATAGGAAAAAAACGTTGGAAATGGGGTTTAACCTCGACGGCGGTTGACTTGTAAAAGATGCTGCATAATATGTATTTATTAGGTAGGTCCTCTGTCGGGGAGGCGGTGACAAGATTGCAGATTAAGCCGTATATATGTCTGACCCTGTTTAAAAGTCACACTGCGCATTAACACAGATTCCGCATTATGCACTTGAAAGAGGTAGACACCATATATGCTCTTATGCGACCCGACATCGGGCTAATGGTAAGGCCTGTGTGGTTCGTGGAACTGGTAGCCAACAGATTTCCATGTAGTAATTTGTTTCAGCGCCGACTTTTCTTATGGTTTTAATCCGTGTGAAGAAGTGTTTGACGGTGCACTTGTCTTACTGAGGTTGCTCCAGTAAACACCTCTCTGTGATTAGTAGTAGTATGAGCTAAGAGTGTCGATAACCCTAACCCTGTACCTGCGACACTTTTAAACGCGAGCAAGCCGTAATCTAATGCTCCATCCTAGTTTGTGCCAATGAATTCACGCCTTTTCCCTGTTTGATCCCCTATCCTAGTGATATGGGACAGAAGACTATCGACAGTGCTGTCGCGGCGATGACGTGCCCGGGCGGTTAATAATAAGTCTCGGAGCGCTCACGGCGATGCGAGACAGGGTTGCGCCGATCGGCTGACACGTCATTAAAACAAGCCATTCTCCCACCCAAATCTCCTTGAAAAACCCATCCTTGACAGCCTCTCAACCGGATCCCAACGCCACAAGAAGAAAATGTTGCTTCTTGCGACATGTGTGCAACAATTGATGTTGATGGCGGTGCTCGCTGAGCCGCACTACGTCGTCGACGTGCCTGCGCAAATGCCCCTGGTCTCGGAAGCCGTCAACGGGACAACAGACGGGCAAGGCTGTCATGTAGCCGTATGTTTTGTTCGAATGACTGCCAATTCTGCTCAACTTACATCAACCCCCTGCGCTGACTGGTTTTATTTTCACAGTGCGAATCGCTCGTTGGCACCACCACCACCGGCAAGGACCTCGTCGTCCACTACCACGCCATCCCTGCCCGCTTCGCGTCGAGCTTCTACGCCGTGCAGCAGCGCGAGCTCACCCCGCTCTGCGTCGCGGAGCCGCTGACTGCCGAGGGCGTCGCCGTCGCCGTCCGCGCCGTGACGAGGCACCGCTGCCCGTTTGCGGTCAAGAGCGGCGGCCACAGCAACGCGCTCGGCACCAACGCGCGGCAGAGCGGCATCGTGATTGACCTCGGGCGGCTGGACCGGGTCGAGGTCGTCGTCGGCCGCGGCCGCGGCAACGGTAGTACCGTGCTCGTCGGGCCAGGGAATCGCTGGGGCCGCGTGTATGCTGAGCTGGAGCCGCGCGGGCTGGCCGTGGCTGGAGGCCGCGTCGACTCGGTCGGCGTGGGCGGCTTCACCCTCGGCGGGGGCATTTCGTTTTTGTCGCCGCGTCACGGATGGGCCATTGACAATGTACGGAGCTTCGAGGTAAGCCACATCACCCATCTTACCAGAAATCTTGTCATTGCAAGTCTGCTAAACCTGAGGCCCGCGGGGGAGGCGGGCTGGGTAAGCTGGTTCTTCCCAACGGCACAATCACCAATGCGAGCGCCAGCGTCAACCCAGACCTGTACTTTGCGCTGCGCGGCGGCGGGAGCAGCTTCGGCATCGTCACGCGCTTCGAATTCGAAGCGCACTCGCTCGAGAGAACAGTCTGGGGCGGCACCGACGTCCACCTCGTCAGCCGCCTCGCCGACACCCTGAGACGTCTCGGCATCGCGGACCGCCGGGAGCGGTGGTGGTCCCTCCGCGGCGCGCACTTTGCCGCCATCCGCTACCTGCACCGCATCCTGGACCTTTTCAACTACGGCACCAGCCTCGGGCTTCTCGCAGACGGCTTCACCGCGCTGGCGCACCGCGCGCCTTTACCAAACGAGGCCGCCGCCGCCGCAGCCGCCGCCGCCGGCGCGTACGTCTTTTTCGGCTACATGCCCGGCCCGCGCATGTACGTCGCGGGCAGCACGTACGTCGCATCATCATCATCATCATCATCATCCTTCCGACCCGACGACGACACGGAGAAGGAGGAGGAGGAAGAGCCCGTCTCGCTGCTGCGCCCGCTGACGAGCCTACCGCACGTGCACACGACGAGACGTAGCCACGGGCGGGCGCTGTCGGACCTCACGCGCGAGGTGACGGCCATGAATCCCACGGATAAGCGGCAGCACTGGCGGACGAGCACGTTTCGGGCCGACGCGGCGCTTCTTGTGCAGTTCTGGGACGTGTTTATGCAGGAGAGCGCTGCGCTCCGGTACGACGTCCCGGACGCGCTGCAGAGCACAAACGTGCAGCTCGTGACGGCGCACGCGATTGCGCTAGGGCAAAAGAATGGCGGCAATGCGTTTGGCCTGAGGGCCTCGGACGGGCCTCTTTTTTGTGCGTCCAATTTTTTTTTTTTTTTTTTTTTTTTTGCCTCTACGCTTTCAAAAACGCTAACTTTGTGTGTGTACAGTATTTGTCACGACAACGGCGTATGCAAACGCTCAAGACGACCAGGCCGTCTGCGAAGCGGCCGAGCGCATCCACGCGCGACTCGAGACGCTCGGCAGGGCGAGGGGTCTGCACCACCCCTTCATCTACCCCAACTACGCCGCGGCCGGACAGGACGTGTTTGCCGGGTTCGCGCCGGAGCGCCTGGAGAGGCTGCTGGAGATTCAGTCACGGTATGATCCGGAAAGAGTGTTTGCGAACCTGCAGCCCGAGCACCTGACGCTCAACGACAAGCGACGGGGGGGGGAGGGGGTGGTTTGTTTTCGTTTTTTTTTCAGGTGTGGGGTTTTTTTTTTTTTTTTTTTTTTCATTCGTGGGATAGTTGGGCGATGACTTTAATATGCCACAATTTATAGGACCTTCTCTGGCTTACATGGGCTTGCGTGGGGGTTATGCCACACCCATAACCCCGCGTCTTGTCATCGCAGTGCGGAAACGAGTCCGTCTAAAGCCGTCTCAGTCGTTGATGAATTTATACTTGCAGAATACAATCGCCGCCCGCTTCCCATTAATTCATACTTGCAAAACCCTTTGTCGAGCAACTCTCCGTGCCGCTCCTAAACAATCCATCGCGTCCACCACTCCGTCTCCATCTGCGTAAACCACCCCGCACCACCATGAAGGTCCTCATCACCGGCGCCTCCGGCTTCGTCGGCCAAATCCTCGCCGAATCTCTCCTCTCCCAGGGTCACGCCGTCATCCTCACTGACCTCCACGCGCCCCCCATCCCCGGCGGCGACTCGCACGCTCACGCCGTCTCCGTCGCCGCCGACCTCACCGCGTCGCCCTTGCCCGCCGCCCTTGCGATCCACCTCACCCCCCATCTCGACGCCATCTACGTGCTCCACGGCATCATGTCATCGGGCGCCGAGTCCGACCTCGATCTCGGCTATCGCGTCAACCTCTTGTCCACCATCCACCTCCTCGACGCCGTGCGGGCCGCGTGCCGCGTCGGCATCCGCATCATCTACGCCTCGTCCTGCGCCGCGTACGGCGCGCCGCTACCGCCGCCGCCGCTTTTGCCGTCGGAGACCACGCTGCCCACGCCGCAAGGCTCCTACGGCACGCAGAAGCTCATGGTCGAGCTGCTCCTCAACGACTACACGCGTCGCGGCCTCGTCACCGCCTTTTCCGTGCGCCTGCCCAGCATCACCGTGCGCGCCGGCGCGCCGACCCGCGCCGCGAGCTCCTGGATGAGCGGCATCATCCGGGAGCCTCTCCAAGGCCAAGAGAGCAACCTGCCCGTCACAGACGACAGCTTTCAGTGCTGGGTGTGCTCGCCAAAGACACTGGTGCGGAATCTGGAGAAATGTCTGGAGCTGCCGCGGGACTGCCTGCCGCCGCACATCAGACAGGTGCTGCTGCCGGGCGTCACCGTGAGCGTGGGCGAGATGCTACAGGCGCTGCGGGAGGTGGGCGGGGAGGAGGCGGTAGGATTGGTGCGGAGGGAGGAGCCTGGTGAGGAGGCGGCGAGGTTGTTTAAGAGTTGGCCGGCCGGGTTTGATGTAGAGACGGCGCTGGGGATCGGGTTCGAGCCGGCGGGGACGTTTCTGGAGGCGGTAAAGGAGTTTGCCGAGGGGTTGAAGACGAAATGAGTGTATGAACTAGACGAGGTCTGATATGTGAATTTGGTCGTGAATTGGTCGTAGATTTGGTCATGAATTTGGTCGTGAATTTGGTCGTTGATGCCAACATGAATCTGCGTTTGTACTAATACTAAAAGACGAGCATTGTGCAAGTGAAAAAATGTTGAATACTAAATTGCAATATAAAAGCTGAAATACCCCAGCAAGGTCGGTTCAAAAAGGAACAAAGTACCAGAATGTCTTCATTATAGAAACCGTGACCCCCATCTAACAAACGCCACCATGATAAATACGAGCGCCCAACGGTAGTCAGTAAAAAAAAGAAAGAAGGGAAAAGAGGGGGAAAAAAAGAAGAAAAAAACGCCATATGCAAAGAATAACCAACCCAACCCCGTGTATGAATATTACCATCATTCCTGATATTCTCTTTGATCGTCGTATTCTTTAATTGTGAGTATGCCGCCATGCATCTGTAATGTGTCGCAATGCGTAAAGCCATCCTATATAGTCATAATGTGAGCCAAGAATCCGAGTCCGAGGACAATTCCTACTCGTCGTCGTAGTCGTTTTCCAGGTCGTCGTCATTCATGTCATCAGCACCCTCTGCCTCCAAGACGTAGCCCGGGGTGCGTTCGACCAGGCCGCGATAGTAGGCGACCAGCACCTCGGGGTTGGGTACGATCCTCCAGTCGACGCGGTAGAGAAACTCGAGCTCTAGCATCCTCAGCTCGGCAAGCCGGACGCCACCGACGCGGGCATAGGTGGTGTTGTTCCAGAAAGAGTCCGAGAGGCCCTTGGCGGCGACGGTGGCGGCGGTAATGAGGAAGCGGTGGACCGTGAGGGTGTTGATGGTAAACTCTGGGTAGAGGGCACAGAGGCGGTCAATGTAGTAGACCATGGAGAGCAGTAGCGGGGGTATGAGGGTGGCGTGTTTGGCTAATCGGTGCAAGTAATCGCGAACAGATATACCCGGTGCAGCCCTGCAGGCACACAAGAAAAATGGGTTAGTTATATCACAGAGTTGCAGGTGCACATGTCGCATACCTCGAATGAAACCGGGTAAGACCACCGCTGGTGGTTCGAATGGCATCATTGGTAGCAATGAGCTCGTTGAGCATGTGCGCAATGAGCTCGACCATGTCGTCGACAGGACAGAGCTCGTAGCGGATAGGCAGAACCTTGGGGGGCTGCTCGTCGGGGCGGGCGCGTTTTGCGGGCTGTGTGGACGGGTGCTGGACGGTCTCGGCCTGAGCCATTGTGGCATGTTGGATTTCTTCGCCGCGACGCTTCGAGGGAGATGGGTGTGCGAAGGCGCTGCCATTGGACGTGGCATTGGAGAGGGATCGTTGCGAGGCGGGAGGTGCAGCGGTCTGTGGCTTGGCGCCGGTGGTAGCCGGCGTGTCGTCTGCAGCAACGGCCTGAGACTTGGCGTCTGTCGCAGATGTGGCAGAGGACGGCCCAACAGTGGCATCAGGCATCGCCATGGTGACCAAGGAGCGCGCCCGGGGTCCGCTCCGCGGGGAGGCTATTGGGCGCGGGCTCGAGGCCAGGGCATCCGGGATTGCTGAACTCGCTGATGTTGTCGCGGCGGCAGTCGGAGCCGCAGTAGATCGGGGCGAAAGGGGAGGCGGCGACTGAGCAGGCGCATAGCGAAAGGCAGTGGGCGAGTTGTTGGCTGACGGGGGGGTCAGAACGGGAGACGGCCTCAGCATGGCTTTCGGCGCATCGTCACGCGGACCATGGGAGAGCGGATGGCGATGGGATACGATTGGGAGCGAATTGGCGGGGGCGGCGGGTTATTTCAGCGGGCGTCTGTCGCGAGCAAGCATGGGATTGATTCTCTGGGCTGGCAGGTCCTGCCTCGGCTCGAAATAAGGTTGTCGTGCTGTGCGATGTTGCACAGGGAGCTGAAGAAGTTTTTGCGTCCGAGTTTGCAAACTTGATGGTTAGCCGCGCCAATTGCCCAAATCCACAGGGAGCGCGGCAACGACGGTGTTGGTCAGGCTTGTATGAGATGAGGGGATGAGGAGAATCGCAATTAAACAAGGATCAAGATGTGGCGAGAAGGAGCTTGAGCAAGAACTAATGGTTGTTGGAGCAGGAAATGAAAATATCAAATTGAGGATTGTAGGGTGTTTTTGCCTTTGCTGAGTGGCGGTGGTTGTGGTGGTGGTGGTGGTGGTGGTGGTGGTACAAGTTCCTTGGGTGGTAGGTCGGTAGGGGTCTGGACCTGGATGTGGATGAACCAGTGAGCACCTCTTGTGGCACGGTCAAAAGAGTAGCGAGGAATTTGATTGGACAAGTTTAACGCAATCAAAGGGAGGGGCAAAGTTGATTAGACGGCGTAGGTAGAACCAGTGTGCTCGGTATAGAAACAATGGAATGGCAGCGAAGAGATACGGGGAAGGCTAAATTTGATCCACGGTGGCAATTCATAGGATGGAGAAGGAAGTGGTGCCCAAGTCAAGAGCAAACGGAAAAGATGTGATGGACGTGTAGGTTGGACCAATACTAAATGATGAATAAAACCACCTAAAATAAAGGGTCAACTACTCCGTAATAAAGAGGCCAAGAAGAAGGGGGGGGGAAGGCCAAGAAGCCTGTACGAGTAATTATAAACGCCGTAAAAGCCACTGCCAGTGGCAATTGGGCGGCCAAGACTGAGAATAACCTTGGTGCTACACCCACTGTACCAGTAGAGTAGGCCATTACTAGCGTGACGCCCGAGAAGCCCAGAATGGCATCTACCGCACAGTCATTGCATGCAGTAGCGGCACGTTGCGGCCCTTTTTGACCGGTTATGCTTTGCCCTTGACGATCAAAGACAATGGAAAGCTGTCAGGCCGAGTACCTCTATGCTCATGAATCAAATAAATCATGATGCGCGATTCATGCTTACCAAAAGTCTTGCCGTCTGCCGTCTGCCGTCTGCCAAGACGCTCCCGTTTGTTACCAGACTCCGGCCCACCCACTGTAACAATTCCCAGTCGGCGCGGATGTAGGTACTTTTTTCTTGTTCCCTCACTTTCTCTATCCCAAATCGAGATTTCTCTCGGCATCTGCCATCGCCACCCTCTCCGTCTTGGCTTTACGCCCGTTCATCCCATTTCTCTCCTACTGCATCAGGACAACCCCCATTCTCGACCTGCGCGGGTCATGACAGGAACCCTAGAATAACCAGTACGGATTAGACGCACCACAAACCCTGATCAAGCAAGCTTTCGTACCCCCGCGACACAGACAGCAAAACTTAACCTATGGTTTCGCAAGACAATGCCCACGTGCCACATCGATTCGCCAGCAGAACGCTGCTGTCAATCTCGCAGCCCGCAGACCCAACATATCGAAACCCCTCCCGTATCGGTTCCTTTCAAAGCAAAGTCAAGAAAAAGAGTTCATGTCACCAATCATCGTCACCTCTAGACTATCTGCATTGAAACTCGAGAATTGTGTCTACCAAGCACGTTCATGACAACTCATCGTTACTCCATACTCGAGCCGCATCTTTCACTTGCCCTTTCCTCGTCCCCTTCCTCACTGCCAGCTATCCGCCCTCGACGCCGTCCCCGCGCACGACTTGGGCACCGTGTATCTGTGGTTCGGATCCGCCTCCCACACCACCGAACCGTCCGCCCACACATTGACAAACTTGTACTCAATCACCTCGCCCGCCGCCAGCCTCACCGTCGTCTTCCACACGTGATTGTCCGGCGTGTACTCGCTCGCCTCCATCGTCACCCCGCGGTTCGGGTCCCAGTCGCCCAGCGCCTCCACGCTGCCCACCATCTTGATTGTCTGCCCAAACTCCGTCGTCGCCGTTTCGCGAAACGTCACCGCTACCGAGGCTACCGGCGTGCACGTTGGCTGCGCGGGCGTCGTCGAGGGCGGTGGGACGCCAGTCTTGGGCGTCTGGTTCGCGGGGAACGAGGTGGCCGTCGCCGACGTGTATGTGCCTTGTACAGTTTCAGCCGAGCACGAACCGGGGACCTCGTTTGCGCCGGAGCTGGCCCACGACGGGGGGATGATGCCGGCCCGGCGGTCAATGGCCGTTAAAAGCGAAGCGTAGGACCAGGTCAGGTCGCGAGCAGACAGCGGCGAGCCGTTGTTCTTGTCAAACTGCTCGGCCAGGGAGCCTCCAGACGGCGTGTACTTGGCCACAATGGCCACAAAGTCGTCTGCATACGCCGTGACAGCCTCCACAATGCTCGTAAATGTGCTCGAGTCGCTAGCATATGTGCTCGCCGAAATATTGGGCACAAAATCGCTGAAAAAGGCCTGCGATGTGCTCGTCACAGTAATAGAGCCCTTCTTGTTCCAGATGTGCAGCGCATCGTAAAGCTGCTCTGCCGCGGCCAGAGTCGCCAGATACCAGGGGTTGCCGTTGTAGTACACATCTTCCGAGTATCTGCCAATGGCGACGGCCTTGCCCTCCGCGATGCCCTTGTTGATATTGTAGAATCTAAACGAGTCAACAACAGCCTTGTGGTTGGAAAGCGCCTTGTCGCTGCACGGCTGAAAGGTGCTGGCGTCGCAGCCAAGGGCGGCATCAAAGTTGTGAATGGAAGTCAGGATCGAGTTGACATCTTTTCCGGTACGGCCGTTGTTCTGGTTGACTATGCAAGTTAGCACCTCGCATTCAACTGGTTGTCCTCCTTTTAACTTACTGTTGGAGTTGATGTATCCGCCAGAGGCAACCCAAAACGTCTGCAAAAAGCACAGGATCTGGGGCGCGACCTGGCCGTACACTGAGCCGTCCTGTCCGAGACTGGCAGCCAAGCTGCTGCCCTCGACGAGAGATCGGTGCTGGCTCGCGACGCTGAAAAAGGAGCTTCCGTTAACCTCCTCCCACAGATCAAAACCAGTCGAGTTCCAGTACTGCGCCACGTAGTTCAAGTCGTTGCGGACCACGGGCCAGACAATCTCCTTGGCCGTATCCGCGTACCCATTGTCAATCATCCAGTTGGAGTATGCAATCATCGCAATGGCCCTCAGCGCCGGGCCGTCCCGCTGAGGCCGCCCCCACGGGCCGGTAAACGCAGACAGGTCCACGTGAAACTTGGGCTCGGCCAGGCCCGCCCCGTCCGACAAGGACCCCGACGGGTTCGACACGCCCTGCACCTTTGCCTGGGCGGCCACGTATTCCTGAATCAGCTTTTGCAGGCTCCCATCGTACGAGTGCGTGAAGCGGTCAACGAGGCACTTGAACACCAACGCGCTGTCTCTTGTCCACGTGTACCAGTCTCCTCAAACATTAGCAAAGCCGCTCCGACGTCGTGTGTCCGGGGGAAGGGTGTCCGGGGGAAGGGGGCTTCATACAGTCTGGGCTGCTGGTGCTGGGCGACGCGACCACGGCGCCGGCCGCCGCGGATAGAGCTTCGCAGCCGTCTGAACCAATGTTGCAGAGCAGTTTCTGCAGTGCAATGGGTCCTTCCGCGGCCACGTAGCTGTCGACGGTGCGGCGCTGGAGATGCTGGGTGCTGGGCAGGCCGAGAACCTTTTGGGCCGCCAGCGTGCCAAGCAGCAGGATGTTTCCGAGACCATGCATGATGGGCTGTGTGTAGGAGATGGAAGAATTCGTCCAGAGTGATGATAACACAGCGCTGTCCATGATGACGAGGGAGGGCCTCGGCGTTTATATAGCCAAGTCGATGAGGTTGCAGTTGGAGATGGAGGTGGGTACAAGGCGGCCAAGTACCAAGTGGACAAGAAGACAAACACCACTTGCATCTCATTCCAAGGCATCTTTTATCTTGTATTCATTATTCATTTTTTTTTAAAATCGTCCTTATTCTTGTCTACTGTTTTTCTCCTCGCTCCCCTTATTCTTTCCATTTACTTTTCTCGTCTTCATTCGAATTCAGTTTTCTACTTTTCGCCCTTGAGATATGCTTTACTACTCTGGTCCAATAGCTGGTGTCCATGTTGCTAACCCTCTTGGTGGCGATTCCCCGTGGGGACGGCAGCGGAGACAGAAGCGAACGGTCCGACTCGGTTCATGCGTAATAGCGTCGATGTCGAGGCGCAAAAAGGGAACGTGGAAGTTGCCGGCCATCGCGCGATGCAAAGGACGGTTTGCACGGCAAACCGGAACACACAAGTCCCATCAAGGAAGGTCGCGAAGAAGTGGACTGTTCTACAAGGAGGAGTATTAGTATTAATAATGGCCCAATGGGGAAATAGCCCAGCTTGGGATGTTTGTGACCGAAGCAAATCACTAGTAATACGTCAGAAGACGACGGTGAAAGCTCGGCCGAAAAGAGGGTGTCTGGGGAAATAGAGCTGACTATAGCTTCGAGCTGATAATACATGCAGGTCGGGGCTTGACTGACTGCGGGCAGCGTTCATCACGGGCCGACAAGAATGTGGGTGGTTGCAGTGTAAAGTGGCGCGGCGACAGGAATCCGCGTCCACCAGAGTCAAATCGGCCTCGGCAGGTTGACTATACTAGGAGCAGGTCCCAAGTTCAATCACAAGCCAGCTGAAGAGTTGAGGAAAGCCTTCTAATGCCGGCAGGAGCCGTTGACTTCGTCGGTCAATCGGTCCGTCTGCTAAAGCTAAGCGGAATCTTTGCGCGGAGCGGCGATATGCGTCATGACGAGATGCGCACTACGGCGCAATTGTTTGGATGAGAAAAACAAACGCCAAGCAAGTCAAATGTGTACAAGTAACAGATTGTTAACTGAGTTTGCCTGGTAGACAAAGCACCAAGTGAGTTTGCAATAATTGTCAGGCAATAATGTTGTCGACTTTGAGGATACTACACGTCTTGGGAATATGAGAATTGTGAAAAGAGTCCAGGTGGGCCGGAGTTGGCCGCGTCGTCCTGTTGACGGCAGACTGCAAATTGGGCGTACTGTTTTCCGGGTTGTGTAACGGCGAGTTGTGTCTACGATATTCTAAGCCCAAATCTCCATCCGACCTGCCGAGTTTTCCAAACCACACGAGACCTCAAAGCTTTCAGACACCAGACTTCGAGCCCGACTGCCGCCTGATATGCCATCGTCGTCCACCAAACTCGCATCGTTCGTTCAAATATGTAAGACGCCATGGTTTTCCTCAACCGCATAGGCCGACGACCTAGGAAAAAAGGTTTGAAATATAGCGCTTTGGAAGCATGGCTGTGATCACCACATCAGCCGCCACCGGGGACGACGAGCGATGCAACCACACCCCCGATTGCTCTGGGACCTGTCGATAGGAAATTGACATCATAACAAGTTGATGGCTCCATGAGGTATCGAGCTGCACAGACATCAACTCCGCAACAAGGCAGAGGACGACTGGCACAGATCCGGTGAAGTAGAAAAGGAAAAGAAGAAGAAACAGAAATTTTGGCGGGCCTTTATGGGCGCGTTGGAGAATTGAGGGTCCATCACGTGCGGTGGCGGGAGAGGTGCGGCTAAACCTGGCCAAGATTAACAGATCCACTAACAGGTTGCAGTGCGCTGCCTGCAAGGCGGCGACTTACAAGGCAACAGTGGCCAGAGGGACAAATTCCTCCCCTCCAACTTCAAAGCTGTGCATAATCAGACGCCGCAACCATGGACGCCGCGACAATACAAGAGACGAATCGCATACGAGTGTCACTGGGCATGAAGCCTCTGCCCGTTCCCGGCGCAGACGCGCCCAGTGACTCGGATTCCGAACCGGACGAGGACCGCGGCAGCACGCTTGAGACCCGCGAGGCCGAGGGTGGCGACAATTATAATAAATATCTGGAAGGCGAGTCCAACAAGCGCCGCCGCGAAAAAAAGGCCGCCGCGGCCAGGAGAGCGCGCGAGATGGCCCAGCGCAACCTGGTCCTCGAGGGCAAGGGTCTGGGCGAAGCCGAAGCAGACGACCCCAGCGATGCGCGCGCATGGTTGACGGGCCAAAAGAAGCGCCAAAAAAAGATTGACAAGGCGCGGAAATTAGAAGAGGAATTAGCTGCCGCAGAGGCGGCTGCCGCGGCGGCTGTGCAGTATACGTCCAAGGACCTGGCTGGCATCAAGGTCGGCCACGACATGTCGGCGTTTCTCGACGGCGACGAGCAGATTCTCACATTAAAGGATTCGGCGATTGATGCCAATGACGAGGACGACGAGCTCGAAAATGCGGCGATCCGTGCACAAGAGTCGCTCAAGGACAAGCTGGATCTGCTAAAGAAACGTCCGGGCTACAACCCCATGGATGGCGAAGAAGCCGGCGGCATCCTAGCACAGTACGATGAAGAGATTAGCGGAAAGAAGAGAAAGCGCTTTACGCTCGATGAGACAGGAATCAATGCCGAGCTAGCAGATATCCTCAGTGCGCCGGCCGAAAATAAGAGGCAGCAGAACGTATCCTTGGACGACATTGTGGGTGACACTACACAGCCTACCTCTGACTACTTGGATGTGTCGGAAATCAAAATCAAGAAATCCAAAAAGAAGAAATCCAAGCAAACGAGACAAAAACAACAAGATGCGGACGACATTTTCCCGCTACAACCTCTTCCCGAAGAGAATGACGAAATGGACGTTGATAGCAAAGATGGTGTCCCCAAGAAACCAAAGACGGTATCCGACACCTTTGTGGACGATGACGACCTGCAAGCGTCGCTAGCTGCGCAAAGAAGGGCCGCGCTCAAAAAGCGCAAGAAGAGTCGTCCAGAAGACCTAGCCAAGATGCTCAAAGAACAAGAAAACGACGAGGCCGCAGAAGCACAACAAGATGGCGGTCTTGTCATTGGAGCTGTATCTGAGTTTGTTTCTAATCTAACCGTACCCGAGGAAGAAGAACGCAGACCAAAGCGAAGCCCGTCCCCGAAAAAGGAAGCCCAACCAGAAGAAGATGGCCAAGATGCCGTCATGGAGGACTTGGAAGAAGCGCAGATTCACCAAACAGAAGACACGGAACCCCCCCAGCCGCCGCAAGCCGAGGAAGAGGAAAAGATGGTGGGTAGCGGCATGGGTGCGGCCCTGTCCCTGCTCCGCGAGCGCGGGCTCGTCGAAGAGTCCAAGGGCGATGAAGAGTACGCCGCCTTTCGGCGTCGGCAAGACTTCCTCGCCAAGAAGAAGCAGCTCGAGGACGAGCTCGACGAGGAGACGCGGCGGCAGCGCGAGCGCGACCGCGCCAGCGGCAAGCTGGACCGCATGTCGGTACGCGAGCGCGAGGACTACGCCCGGCAGCAGAACCAGTGGCGCGACCAGCAGCAGGCGCGGCGCATGGCGGCGCTCTTTGAGGACAGCTACAAGCCCACCGTGGCGCTCGCGTACCGCGACGAGCTCGGGCGCGACCTCGACACAAAGGACGCCTTCAAGCACCTCAGCCACCACTTTCACGGCAAGGGCAGCGGCAACATGAAGCAGGCCAAGCTGCTCAAGAAGATGGAGGACGCCAGGCGGCGCGAGGCCCAGAGCATGTTTGACGCGAGCCAGGCGGCGGGCATGAGCCGCGCCACGGCCCAGCAGCTCAAGAAGCGCAAGGAGGCGGGTGTTCGTCTGGGGTAGACACGGGCTGGGTTGCAATGAGCTCTAGATACCCAATATCCAGCTACTTGAAAACAGATTTCAACTTGGTTCTAATTGTCCCACTTGTATTATTTATTCTCTTCACCTGTAAAGACTTTTTTCTCTCTCGCATTCTCGTTGCTCTCAACTGTCCATAAATACTGCCTGTGATTCTGATTTGACCTACTATTAGTTGTATCTCGCATTATAAGCCACTCTTTTTCCACCACCACCTCCTCGCCTGCATGCATACACGAGAGATGCAACTTATCCATGAATTCCTTTTAAACACAAACATTACACAGCAGCAGCGCAACCGGCTCACACCCAGTACTTGCGCGCCACACTCCCCCTACATGGTCTCTCAGCAAACTGCATCTCGCGCGAGGCGACAGGTCCGTTCTCTGTCAGGTCGCTGCGCTGTGCCCGCGCAACGGCAAAACCGGTAGCTGGTCTCGAGGCTCACGTCGTCATTCGTGCGTGTTGATCAGCGTGTACCGACGCGGCGGGATCGGATATGGCGGTTCGTTGTGGCGGCTTCGCTTGTAGCGGCCCCGGCGCCGCACAGGCGTGTGTTGCCGCCGGTGCGCGTACGCGGCGGTCCGTCCTGTCGGGGCCGGGATGCGTGTCGGAGATGGACGCGCGCGGCCTGCTCCTGTCCCCGCGCCGTGGTGGTAACTGACCCGGGCCTCGTGCGCTGCGCCGCGAGCAGCCGGTGGATGAGTGACCGTGCAATCGCCGGTGCGATGCGACACGCTGCCAGCAGTTGACACTAATGCCATGACCGAGCCCCATGTCGCCCTCGTCGTCGTGCTCTTAGAGGGCTTCGTCGGCTTGGCGTTTCGCTCCCCGAAACGCGCCGCCACCGAACTCAGCGCCGCACTCAAGCGCCAGGCCAGCGACCCGCCCGGCTTGGCCGCGGCCGCGGCCACCTGCTGCCGCTGCCGCCGCCTGTGTTCGCGCGCCGGTCCCGTGGCGTGCGCGGCACCACCGCCACCGATGCCGCTGCTGTCGGGCATGCCGTAGAATGCCACCTTTTTGCAAGTGGGCGGCGTCCGCAGAGCCGTGCACACGTCGCGCTGCGCGGCCTTTGGGCAGCGCTGCGACTGCTGGGGGTGCGAGAGACGCCGGCGGCGCGTCTCGGCGGTCCGGGGTGGGTACTGGTTCCAGTGCTGCGACGAGGACCGCTGTGACTGGTCGGCGCGGGAACGCGGGCTGTCTGGTCTGAAGGGCGCGGCGGCGGCGAGGCGTGTTGCTTGAAGGAGCTGCGGCTGGGTGTCTCGCATGGCTTGTAGACGGGTCACCAAGAGGTTAAGTTAGGAATGGGAAAGGTGTTTGTTTGCGGTCGGTGTTTCTTTAATCTGAAACCGATTCGTGTAATCGAAAATCTTCGTACAAGTGTACTTGCGAGTGGTCTTAAGAGGACTCCTGTCTGCGGGTAGACGTTTGAAAACTCACAGTGCGTACCGCTAATTCCGCGGGCATCCTTCCATCTTCAATGGCAAACGGCAAAGAGATATTATATAGACGGTGAATACGCGCCTGAAAAGCGGCAAGCTACGGGTCTAAAGTTCGGTGTGTAAGTGGCCGCCTTTGAGGCAGTTCTTTGTCGCACAGCAGAAATACGCGCGTGGTACAGAGTGGCTTCTTTGTGCATGCGATGCGAGCCCACGGGGTCCCAAAAGAACGTCGCAGCTGACGGAGGTCTCGCAATACAGGGTGGCTTTCATTCGTATTATAATGCGTGTAGAATGTCATTAATTTGCCAAGTCGTCACGGAGACGCTTTCTCATCGGCTTTTGACTTGACTTGCTCGACGGGGTGTTTGTTAAGGCTTTCATAGAGCTGCAAGTAGCTGCCGATTAAGAATGCCCAAGAACCCCTACAATTGCAATGAAGACAAGACGTTAGCTAATCGACACAGGGAATGAAAATGAGGGCAGACCAAGGCAAAACTGTATAAGCGCGTCAATGGAACTTTGTGAAAGACTAACCAAAACGTCGCCAGTGCAGCTTGGTACTGCGCTCCCGTGCTCCCATACGCCATACCCAGCGCGCCGCACAAAGTAAACCCGACGGCGCCAACCAGGTTCCAAAACGCAATGTGCCACCCGAGTAGCCGCGGGGCGGGCCGCCACCAGTGGTCCTGCGTCTCGAGCATGTAGAGCAGGCCGCTGACGACGAAGCCACAGCCGCCAACGACTTGCGGGATCCAGTACGCGGCGTTGAGGCGCCACTGCGGCGTGAGGTGGTCGGCGATGCCGGGCAGCGCAGTGAAGCCAGCGACGCCAAAGACGGTGGCGCCAAACAGCTGGGCGGCGCCGGCGAGGAACCCCAGCTCGTAGACGTAGCGGTGGCGGAGGTCATGCCAGGACGGACACCACCGCCAGTGTTTCGTAGCGGCAGCGGTCTCGGGGATGGGGCTGAGATGGGGCTGGGGTCGTCCGACGAGATTGTGCTTGTTCTGGTGATGATGGCGGCAGGCGTGGTTACTGGCAACGAATGTGATGGCGGCTGGGCGGTGGGTGTCGGGGTCAACGAGCTCTTTGACGGCCCAGCCGAAGCAGGATGCGTCGTTGGTGTTGATGGCTTCGAGGATGAGGAGCAGGGAACCGACCTCGAAGAAGAGAATGGCGCCGATGAAGGCGGTGATGGCGCCACCGTAGTCGGTCTCGCCTTTGAACGATGTCGAGGGGCGCACTAGCGGCAACCAAGCAAAAAAGCCCTTGATTTCTGTTTGAGTCAATTGCCCTCGTGTCATGTCGTGTCATGAAGAGGGCTCACATTGATGACCCAAACTACACTACCCGCGGTGAAAATAAAGGCCACCAGCCAGGAAATGTCCCACACCGGAAAATGCGTCAATGTGCGGACGACGCCCCTCAGCACCTCTTTGGGATGCGACGACGGCCGCGGCGTCGCGACACTGCTCTCGCGATCAGGGGGCCTCTGCACGCGCAGCGGATGGCGTCCCTTGCGATTATCGCGCGACCGCCACAGAAAGTGAACCCCATCAAGACTGGGCTGGCGCTTGATTGGGGCATTGTCGGCAGCCTCGCCCGCGTGGTGAAGCAAACCCTGCGTGGGATTGAGAAAGGGGACAGGCCCGCGGGCGTGCTGCAGCAAACGGTTGTGGTCGCGATGGCGGGAAGGCGGCGGCGGCGCGGACGAGCCGGACTCCCTAGCGCGAGGGCTCATGGCGAGCTGGCGCAGTATAGACGGCACTGCTAGGGTTTCTGGATGTGCAGATATGCTGACAATGAGATCCAGGCAAATCGTGGAGGCTGCGTTTGTGGCATTGTTCAGACACTTGATTTTCAGCCTCTTGATAACTAGCGCGCGGTGCAGATAGCGGGACCCGACAACCGTGGCGGGGTGTGCTCTGAAATGTTTCAATAAACGCACATTGTGCAAATAAAAAGTGGGAGCCATGTCTCTCTTGGGAGACAACGTTGCGTCAAGGACTCAAGGCTGTTGCAAGAAGAGTTAGGAGCAATAATGTCTGGTCAAGACAGTTGCCAGCGTTTGCCTTGCCGTAAAATGCCATTACATCACCAGCCTCGCCTCAAATCAAAAGTATGGGCATTGTGCTCGCATCGTCGAGACGTGTACGAGGTACCAGCTACCCGACATGGCGAAGAATCGAGCAACTATAGACCGGTGCGACCTCTAGCAATTGTGACATGTCTCTCCTTATACGACTTTGTTGAGGGCCGTGGTGGTTGGCTGCCGATCTGCCGAGCACGAGTAACACGACATTATTATGATGACTAGGCGGCAGCCAAGGAATTACTGGTGGCGTTCAAGGTCCCAAGTCCCAACCCATCTCCATCTTGCTAAATTTATACCATCTTTGACATGTTATCTTCCTGCTCTGATGACGTGTCTGGCGCGTGGACCGAACATTCGGACACATGGCCAAGACGGGCCTGGGGTTGAGGTGGAACGGCTTGCCAGCGCAGAATGGTGCCCTACTGTCTGCATCTGAAATGTGAGGAGTTCTGAGTGAGTGACTACGCGCTCATGCATGCGAAAGCGTTGTGTGTCGATTCCGGAGTCTGGTGGCGCGGGGGGTAGATCAAGCCTCCTGGAAGATGGCTGCGTAATCCTTACCGCTCTGAGTCGAGACCTTGGTTGCGCTGGTTCGATGGAAGCCTAGACGTCGGCTCACACACCTGGCACTTGAGAGCGTGACGGCATTAAAACCTTGTACGACCATCATAAGGGGGGCTGATAGCCGGTGCCTATCTAGTCTGTGCGGAAAAGAATTCTTCGTGGTGACGGGAGTGTATTAGTAGGTAGTCAGTTACCAGTATGCTTGCATTGCACTGATTGCAGAATTTGCAGTGAACATGTGGTTCTGTTCTTGGTGATGAGACACTCATTTATACAGGAGCGGCTAGCTACCGGCTGCACAGCGCCGAAAATAACATCCGGATCGGATGTCTTCGTCACCATAGCAAGTCAATAAGCGGCGTGTTTGCGGTTGCACAGCAGACGGCAAAGGTATAATAAGGGGGCGGAGTTTGGCGAGAACTAGGCCAGCAAGCTGAGCAGAAGGGGGAAGACAGTCTGACAGAGGTCTGACAAAGGATGTTTATTGGCTGGGAGGTGTTTTAGGAGCAGCTTCTTCTCTCTATCTCTCTTTTTTTTTTTTTTTTTTTTTTTTTTTGCCCTTGGCGATTGAATATAAATCCTATAACGGTAATGGTTGCGCCGTTGAGAGGACCTACTGTGGTAACTTCAACTTATTATTACTGGTGCTTCGAGCGGGTGCGTATGCGGATGCGGATGCAGCATACCAGTTATCTAGTTTAGACGAAGCTTGGCCGAAAGCGGAAGAGCTTGGGCCCGCCCATGTCCCTGCCCTTGTCCTTGTCTTTTCCACTGTAAATCTTGGGGGTCACTGTGTTGACGATGTGCAAGTAGATAGACAGTTTATAACAATGGACGATGCCAAGGACTCGGAAGAGAAAACGAATGGGAGAAAAGAGGGAAAAAAAGTTTAAAAAAAAAAAAGTACAACTGTCGAATGCACAATTTGCCCTGCACTTTTTCATCTCACATTTTGACCATGGGGCCGTTTGCTCATCTGCAGCGACCGCCCGGAATCCACTAAAAAGTCGAGCCACCTGCCAAGACCCTTTTGCAGACCTTTGCTGACTGGCAAGCTGGGCGGTTAGTTAGGAAAAATGTACCCGCACCCACCAGATCAGGGCGGCTGCTACTTGGATGGCTAGCAAAATATCAACATCGTCCCTCTCAAAAGTCTCAGTCAGACTCTCTCAATTTTAGCTTGCCAGCCCATCTCGCCCTTGCCGGGGCCTTGCCAAACCCGACAAGCCTTTTTTTTTTTCTCGCGCCGCCCAACGTCACGCGCTGTACGGAGTACCCTGTGCAACTTGTTGTACAACCTCTCCTTGCTGCATTTCTATTCAATCATTCACTTTGCCCCTTGTTGTGTTTCTTTCTCGTTTTTTCTTGCCACAACGTTGGCCATACATGACACTATTTAGCCCCGTCGTTCCCCTGCTCAACTGCCTACCCGAATGCGCCTCGTCCACTGATCGACAAGGCTGACAACGTCAATCTCTGCAGACTGGGCTATGGTTTCGTTTTTCCTCTCCTCCGATTTCACGCAGCTTTGAACGTTGATACCGACGACATTACCCCAACAGAGGCCCCGAGGGGCGCCGCCGCTCCATCGTCCATCGCCAACCGCTGGCCCTCGCAACATCACCGTAGTCCACCGTCTGCCCGTTTGCTCCTAGCCCGTCGCCAGCGACGAGGCAAACCTCACTCGCCCAAGGTCACGCCCTTCGTCATTGCTGCCCTTCCAAGCATGATTGACGCGACCATCCACTCATAGGCTGCGACGCTCAATAATGCACCCTGCCGTCAAAAATTGGCACTCGTTTCCTCTTGCCTTTAGCCCGCCATGAGGGTTGCGATCCGAGAGCAGCTGGCCGCCCTCGTCATCTTGGCCGTCTTCATATGCCTGATTGTCGTCTCAGTTCCCACCTGGAACTTTGTCTACAACTTTGTCGTCGGCGTCGAGACCTCGAGCTTGGCCCTCACAGCCTCACTCAAGGCCACCCGCATCAGTTCCGAAATCAATCTGCTCCTCATCATCTGCCAATCCGTCGCCAGCCGCATCCTCCTCCAGGACGCCTTTATCGACTTTTACAATGGCAACGGCACAAACCCCTTCGACTCGGCCCGCAAGGACATTACCAGTGCCATGACTAATAGTCAAGTCTCTGGTCTGCTCCAGGCTCGCCTCTTCTCGAGAAACATTACTGGCGCCGCCCACAAGGGCCTTCTCAACGTCACCGCCGCAGGCATAGGCAACAAAGACGTCAACATTGCCCTCCCCTACCTTGCTCCAGACGGCCGACGCGCAAATCTCAGCGATACACCATGGGGGTACCCCCCCTCGCTATATCCCAACATTACCTACCGACCCGTTGGAAATACCAACCCCGCCGAGCCGGACACCATGTCCTATGTAGCAGATGCTTTCCCAAACACCAAAATAAGCGACAAGGGCGGCCTAATTCTTGGACCTTTAATCGTCAACGAGACGTACGCCCTCATGTCTCTCACAATTCCTGTGCGGTCCAACAACAACGCACGCTATTTTCTTGGCTACATGACGCTTGTAGTGTCCGCCACGTCTCTTCTCGGCGTCCAGACATCGCGCGAAGGCTTAGACAAGTCGGGCATGGTCTTGATAGTAGGTCCCGCTCACCCCTCCAATAAATTTATCGGTGCCATCACGCCTTCCAACGGTACCCGATCTCCCGACAAATCTGCCCTCGGCAACATCAACACGCACTTTGTCCTCCCACCTATAATGCCTCGCGGCCAAGCTGATAGACATGGAAATCGAGACTACCATAGCGGCAACTCCGGCACCGACTTCAAGCTTGCACAGTATCAGAGCGTTCTTAATGTATACTACAACAACGCCACCCAGCTCAACAATGCCACGGCCACATTATCCACCAGGAACGAGCAGGACGTTCCTGTAGCCGTTGGCATTGCTCGCCCGCAATCGGAACTCGTCGACTGGGCCGTCGTGGTCGAGAAAGCGAGATCGGAAGCATATGGTCCCATTTCCAAACTCCGAGTCATTCTTCTTGCCTGCTCCTTTGGCACTGCAGGCCTCATTCTAATCCTTGTCGTCCCTTGCGCTCATCTCGGTGTGAGGCCTATTCGACGCCTCAAAGAGGCCACCGAAAAATCCGTTTGCCCTCCGGGCTACGAGGAGGACGCTGATAACCTGAGCGACGGTGATGGACCAAGCTCCGGCGCAACTCGTACTACCTCGTCTCGCAGACGCGGCTTCTTTGCTCCCATACGACGTAGGTTTAGGAAAAAGAAGAAGGCAATGACCCTGGCCGAGATTGATGCCCATCGACGCATATTCAAGATTCCTGGGCGTGTCACTCAAGGAAAACACTTTGTGACGGACGAGCTCACAGAGCTCACACAAACGTACAACGACATGACAGACGAGCTTTTGAAGCAGTACACGCTCCTCGATGACAAGGTCGCTGAGCGCACGCGCGAGCTGGAAATAAGCAAAAAGGCTGCCGAGGCTGCCAATGAAAGCAAGACGCTGTTCATCGCCAATATTTCTCACGAGCTCAAGACGCCCTTGAATGGTATAATGGGAATATGCGCTATTTGCATGGAAGATGACGACGTTCGCCGTATAAGGTCGTCACTGAAGACTGTCTACAAGTCGGGTAAGTCCCGTTTTGGTCATTATCACGTAGCCCTCAACTAATACACGATAGGTGATCTCCTATTGCATCTCCTCGAGGATCTGTTGAGCTTCTCCAAGAACCAAATTAGTCACCATGTTAGGCTTGAGCGGCGAGAATTCTGTCTCAACGACATAAAGACGCAAATTGATGCCATCTTTGAGAAGCAGTCAAGGGAAAACAAGATTCAGCTCACTGTCGAGTATGTATCGTTCAATAGTTTGCACGATACGACAGAAGCGCAGCGTCGCAGTATAGACGAGCGGCTACCAGCTTTAGGCCCCCCTGGGATGGGTCGTCTCAAGGAGGTCTATGTCATGAGTGACTGCCACCGTATACTTCAAGTCCTCATCAATCTCGTGGGTAACAGCGTCAAGTTCACTCCAGCGGGTGGCAAAGTGATGCTCCGCATACGCTGCCTGGGCGAGGCAGACCAGACCAGCGGTGACGAATTGAGTAGAAACTCATCTCTCTCTCGGTCTCCTTCTGTCGCCCAAGGCCGGCGCAATCGCTTGCGAGGCCAGTCCGGCTCCATCCACTCTGGCAACTCGGTCATGGCGACGGCTGTCACGGATGGCACCGCTCTTGAGATCAATCCCATGGAGCCCAAGGTGGCTCCGTGTATCTCTTCGCGCGATCGGTCTGAGTCGCCGTCACCGGTCAAACACAAGGCGTACACTTTTGAATTTGAGGTAGAGGACACTGGACATGGCATCCCCGAGCACATGCAGTCCAAGATTTTCGAACCCTTCGTACAGGGTGACGCCGGTTTGAATAGGAAATTTGGCGGCACGGGCTTGGGCCTCAGCATTTGCGCCCAGCTCGTCAAGCTCATGGGCGGAACCATTGTTGTCAAGAGTGCGCCTGGTCAAGGGTCCATCTTTACGGTGCATATACCGCTCGAGTACGTCAAGGACCGCACGCCGAGCCCGTCTTCAAGCATTCGATCTCGTGCAGGTAGCATGGGCTTCACCGCGGACGAGACGCAGCACACTTCCCTCACGAGCGTGCCGGTCAGCAATGGCTCCGGCGAAGCGAGACCCGGCAGCAGCCCCGGCAGCCCCGCCAATCATCACCTGCTCAAGAACAAGCCGCGTCTCGTCGGCCTCAGTGCGCCATTCTTCAGCACTAGCGATGCCCCGCACACTGACAAGGGCTACAACGCGCCCGGCACGCCCGGCAATGGTAAAGGCAGGCTCAAGGTACTGGTCGCCGACGACAACGCGACCAACATTGAAGTGGTTAGCCGGATGCTCAAGCTCGAGGAGGTGTATGACGTAACGGTGGCCAAGGACGGGCAAGAGGCATACGAGCTCGTCAAGGAGACGATGGCGACGCCGTCGCCGCACACGCCGCCGCAGAAGCAGTTTGACGTCATCTTCATGGACGTGCAGATGCCCAACGTCAACGGCCTCGAATCGACGCGGCTGATTCGCAAAATAGGCTGCGTCGCTCCGATTGTCGCCCTCACGGCGTTTTCTGAGGAGAGCAACGTCCAGGAGTGCATGGCCTCGGGCATGAATGAGTTTCTCAGCAAGCCCATCCGCAGGCCTGCCCTCAAAAAGGTCCTCTGCAAGATTTCGACCATTGAGGAGGAGGACGTCACGCCGCCCTCGCGGAGCCAGAGCTCGCTGCCGCTGGCGTCGCCGCAGCAGGGTCAGGGCTTGCAGGGCTCTCCGCCCCCGACGCCCCCGACGACGGGCGGCGACGAGCTGGAGAGAGTAGATGAGAAGAAGACGAATGGCATTTAGCAGCCTCTGTCTGGACGAATCTCGCGCACCATATAACTTGCGCGTGGGGGATTGGAGGGAGCTGGATTGTATTACATCTCACAACACAGTCGTGCCATCTTTTGGCGAGGGAAAATGATGAGAAAGTTGGGATACACAGAATAATTAGAAGCTGTACATTGTTTTTGGATCAAGCACAAAGCGAAGGCGTTTTCTTTCATCACTATTTTGCAGCACCTCTCTTTTTCTTTTCTTTTTCTGTCGTTTTTTTTTAACCCTTGTCCAAGAGCAGACATTTTCTTGTTTTTTTTTGTCTTGTTTTATTAGAGCAGCACATGCGTTTTCTTTCTACACACATACATGTTTATATACATACACGAGCGGAGGAGCATGTCATGTATTTTCATTTTCCCTCTTCAACAGACTATTGTAATGCTATTGCTTTTCACTCTTTTGAGGTCGAGTTTTGGTCAAGTTGCTGGGGGAGGTTACGCGAGTACAACTATACTACATCTATCATTGTATATTCAAGATGTCTGTCTGCCTAAACGCGAGTCTGAATGAAAATAGCTCTACGTAATTGTTCATGTAATGTCCCAGTCTTCTGTTCCTGATCAACAAGTCCTCGGGAAAAAAAAAACGCCATCTAAACCTAAAAGATTCGCTCGCCAAAGGAAAAAGAGAAAATAGCAAAGTGAGAAAAGGAATTCCATCGTACGGAGAAAAGTAATCAAAGTCGAACCTTGGCTCCGATACCGCGGCCTTGGTACTGCACCGTCTCGATCCATCGCCCCATCCGCACGGTAACCTGCGCCAGTGCATCCAACCGCATCGACCCTCCCAGGGCCTCGCGTAGTTTATCGTAGCCCACGCTCTCAAGCGACCATTGCACGCTGAGCCGCGGTGTCTCCGACAACCCCGGTGGCACGTCAAACTCCTCGTTGTGTTCAATGCGCGCAATGGGTTCGGTGTGGTTGTAGAACGCGGTGGCGGTAATGTGCTGAATGTGGATCGTGTTTTGGCGTAGCGGCGAGGCCAGCACAAAGCTCGCAGACGAGGTGAGGAGGTGAAAGATGGCATCGTGGAGGAACCCGGGCAGGGTGGACTTGTCGTGTTTGGGGCCTTCGCCGGGGAGCTCGAGACGAGGAGCGGGAAAAGTCAGGTTGATTCTGGATAGAGCTTCGCCGAGATCTGGCAGATTGGGCAAGCTGCCGCGATGGGAGCGTACTGTGACACTCGTATTCTTGCCAGAAATGTAGTCCGAGATGAGTTTACGGCCGGCTTTACGGCTCGTGTCGCCACCCAGACCTGCTGGGTTCCATGAAGCGCTGACCGCAGTGTGGGTGACATTGCCGTCGCCGACCAGCAGGTCCTGCACCGTGACGTCGCCCAAGATGTTCTCATCAGAGACGACATGCAGATTTATATAGGGCACAGAGACTGTGTACGGCGTGGGATTCGTAAAATTAACATCGCATTCCAGATTGATAGCAGTCGAGGTCGTGTTTCGAATCCAAAGATTCCCGATGCGCGGCTTGAAGTTGCCAATGAGGCCCCCCGAAAGGCCTGCTCTGCCGTCAGTGTCGGTTTCGCAGCCCGGGGAGCGTCACGACCCGACTTTGAAGACGCGCGCAAAGAAGGGTGGACAAAGAACAGCATTTCGGGCTACCAGTTGGAGGACAGACCATTGACGGGAATCTTGCCCTCGGCAGGGATGTCCTTGATGATCAAAGGGCCGAGGACGGTGTCGACATTGACATCCAGCTTGGCGCGGGCATGGACGGTCACACTGTCGGAACCAAAGAGGTATTCGCTGGCGAGTGAAGAAAAGACGTCGTTGTCGGTAATGTCGATTGGGGCGTTGTCGACGCGAGACGTCATCTCGATAAGGATTTCTTTGGCATCGGATTCTAGCTTGTGAGAGGTGGCCTTTTGCCACTTGCGCAGGTTGAGTTCGCCGAATTTCTTTTCCTTGTAAAAGAGGTTGCCCTGTGACCTGATGCTCTTTACTCCCAGATCTACATTCATGCCCTCTGGCAAGGCTGCGACGGCGACGACGGTGCCGGACACGCGAGGCTTGCCCTGCGGCTCGAAGGGGCTCGGGAGTGAAAAGTCGACATTGGTCAGAGAAAAGTTTCGAAGCAAATTGTCAAAGGAACTTCCGGGAAAGTCAATGGGGACAGTCACGCTCTCCAGTAGATGAGCCAACCACTCGGGAAGCTCGGAATCGCTGGGCTGCTTGCCCCGTACAAATATCTGAGCATTTTCACCACCGAGGTAATGTTTGAGGAATTCATCAAGTGGAGACAGCTCAGACACAGGACATGCTTGTGTCAGTTTCTGTGGCAGCTTGCGGATCAAGCCAGAAGCCTCGGCCATGATTTCCGTCCTTGGTTTCACTTGGATAACGCTGGACCTGCCAGTGCCGACGGCAATTTTAGGATCGTCGGGCGAGCACCCGGATATGAGAACCTCGAAGCCGACACGGGGCACAGTCAAGGACACGGGATATTCATTTTGCACGGCGACTGTAACATTTGCGCCAATACCCTGACTATCCCCATGGCCCAGAGGGACCTGGTGAAAGTTGAGGTGCTGAATACTGTATTCGGGGATCGAAGGTGCATCTTTGGCTGCAAAGAACAGTCAGCAAATTGAACAAGGAAGTAGAGTTATGACATGAGAGGCATGGTTAAAAAAAGACAAGAATGCCCGTTAACGTAAATAAAGCAAAAGCGGCTAGGTACTAGCTAATGGACTTTTCGCCAAAATACAGGGAGGAAAAGGTGTTGTAGAGAGATTGACCTTCTAAAACCATGTTTTCCACGATATCATGAGTTCCGAGGGGAACGAATCCCGACTTGAGCTGCAGGGTTGTTGCAGTCTTGACTTCCAGCTCCTTGATCTTGCCAGTGAGCCAATCGTTGACAATCTTCTTGATGCTGGCGTTGTCTCCAAGCTTCATGTCGGTGACGACGTCGATGAAAGTATTTTGACCATCCACAAGGTTAAGATGCAGGGGTGGCACGACGGCGGAACCGACCATGGCGTTGCCGTAGCCGGGGACGTAGAGCTTGATGTGTGTCTGCTCGGCGGCCACAGTTCTCATGATTCTCATGGCAATGCGCCCGACTGTGCGCGCCGTGTCATCCTCGACACGCGTGGGGTCCATGCGGAAGTTGCCCTGGACACGGGCGCGGATGCCGGTAAAGCTAATAGAATCGAGGGAGAGTCCGGTGGGTTCGAGAACGACGGCCTTTTCGATGTAGGTTTGTATGGCGGGCGGGACGATGAAGCCAAGAACAATGACGGTGATGAAGATGGCTCCAAGCAGCAGCATGGCAATCAGCGAAGGCCATCGTCGCTTGCTCTGCTTGGGCTTGAGAGGCGGCTGTGAAGAGGGAGCATCGCTGGCGGCATCATTTGTCACCGTTTGCGAGCCGTATGTGTTGTCGGCAGCGTTGGAGTCGCTGGCAAGAAGAGGTTCGGACTCGGCGGCTCGCTCCTCTTGGCGATTATTTGATGCTTTCTTGGGAGGCATGATGGCGAGGGACGTGATGTGTATAGGTAAATGGCAAACGGGATGACGCCAGGGCGGGGCGTTGAATGAGGAGCGATCAAGAGCTGCCCGGCAGCTCGGGCACTTGATTCTATCGGACGCGGTTACGGACTCGGAATGGCCGCAGTTCAGATATGATGCGGGCGAGCTATGTGAATGAGAGCTGATGATGCGGGCGATGACAGATGATGATGCTGGAGAGAAGCCTGGCCCGAGGTCGCGCCCGACGAAACCGGGCCTACGATGATGAAGTGGGTGTGGGGCACCCGTGACGGTTGCAACTGCCACTCTTTATTTATCCGTGAACGAGGTCCATTTCCATTCTTGTAATCTGATCTTCCCTGCAATTATTAAAGTATTTCCCACGTTTTTCTTACATTGGTTGTTTCTTTGTTTTCCTTGTACCTGAAAGCCCGTTTGGTTTTGCTGCCCGCTCGTCCCCTTGCTGGGTACATTAAATACGATGCAGTCGCTAGCCTGATGTCGCGGCGCAACGCAGGGCGACCTCGGCTTGGAAATTCTCGGGGCATTGAACAAGTTTTCTTGTGTTTTTTCATCATGAACAGACGATTGTGGTGGGCCGTTAATAACGGCCCGTTATGAGCGGAAACGCCTCTATCCCTTTGACTGTTGAAAAGGAGCACGAGATGCACAGGGGTTATTATCATGTATCCCGTATCCGTACCACAGCCCCTTTTCGATTCTGTGAATCTGCATACTAAATCAGTGAGAAATACCTGGATTTTTCGCGTTGCATGATTGGACATTACCCCTGCAAATGACCTGCTTGTTCTCAACCGTCAAATGTATCATTCCTGAGGCACCATGGGCTGTTGTGCTTTCCTCTGTACTCGTCCTAACTAGCTGTTCAACCGAATGCAGTCAGGCGTCAAGCGTGCTCTGCGTATGCCATCCTCGTCTTCGGCGTCAACGTCGCCTTTTCGTTCGACGACCTGGCCGTCTCTATCGCTCTTGCCGCTGGCTTCTTCGTCACCGAAATTTGGTACGCCAAAGAGCCTTTGAAAGCCCTGCCAGCAGCCACCGCAACGAGTGCCTTGGCGCGTCCTATTAGCCCTATGTTAGGGATAATTGGTTTTCTCGTCGTTATTCAGCCAAATTCGGAAGGTCGAGGACGTATTTAAGCGATGAAATACTCGTGTCAGATCAGAACCAACAGTGGTCAATATCTTGTTCCGTAAGAGGCTTCTTAGCCGTCAATGAACAGACCATTTGGTGCTTGCATGACAGGCCGTGAATTCTGGTCATGTAAGAAATCCGGCACCACGCCTCACCATAAAAGTTTTACCTTTTCGCCGACAATTCTTTTACATCAGGCCGATGATCAACAACGCAGGAGAAAGGTAAATGAAAAATAAGCCAACATCGACAACAGAGTCATGGATAATGCACAGGCATGTCTCAAGGGACTGGTGAGCAATGAGCATTGATGCAGTGGGTCGTCCAACCGGCCGGCGGCCCGTCGATCAAGTACGGAGTAATACTGTAATATTTACTGAGTACAATCGGTAACTGATTCCGACTGCGCCTTGTGGCCTCCCGCCCCAAGCTTGCGCCCATTGGCCAAGTCGTCTCGTCCTCGTCGCCCCCGTCCTGCACGTTTTAACTTTTTCGTCCATCTCCATACGTCTCCTCTCGCATTCCTCGGTCAACCTCCACAGAAACAAGGCCCAGTATTATTAGCCAAAGTTTGCCCGCGCCGATCTTGACCCAGTGTGAGGCCCAGGAGACCGTATTCAAAGCCCCGTTTCCTAGACTTGTTTTTGCGTGCCCGCACTTTTTTCTTTCTCTATTCTTCATGCGACAATGGCCCCAAGGGGGGGATCTGTCTTTTTACGCTTGCGATGCAGATTTCGGCAATGTAAGCGACGCAGATTTCGGCAAAGGAAGAATCCATGTTGCGTAGATTTTGTCTCCGAGAAAGGAGCGGGGCCAGTGCATGATCCTCCAATGCGCCAATGTCTGATGTTCTTAGCCGAAATTGACCATTAGCAATTTTCTACAGTTGAGTAGGCCACCATCTCACATGTTCAAGCTCCAGACTTTCGCCGTGGCCAACTCGTTGCTGTACCTGATGGAGTCTGAAAGTCGGCGCGATTAAAAACCACTAATTATAAAACTAAACCTGATAGCCAAGCTTTGGCATGCCTGCCACGCAACGGTCTTGGCGCCTCAGATGCCCCCGCCGTCACTAAAATACAGTGGTAACTAAATAAGTTATCGCTTTCCGCCAGACGGCGCCAGTTCGGCTTTGGCCCCTGACGGCAATCTAAACCCTGCGCCTGCCGTCAATAGGGGCTCCACTTGACAATTTCTGCAGCCACAGAAAATATGATTGTCTCTAACTAGTAACAAGTAACAAGTAACAACTCACAGGTCTTGTCTCGCAGAGCATGGATTCGTCATTCTCAGCTACAGCCTACACCGCAAAGCTGCCTCCCAAGCCGGGCGGCTAGTTCCGACCGTCAATGAAATGGGGTCGACGTTTTCCACCATCCAGGCCCTGCATCTGGCCCCTCATCACTAGTGTGCCTGATGCAAAGTTAGTCAACTTAGGGCTGATATCGGGGTCCCCTCTTCCTGGTTGGTCCCTGTTTTTCTCTCGTGACCACTGAGGACACCATAGTTACGAGCAGCCCACCCAAAGAGAACTATTGTCACGACGCAATGATGCTTTGATAGCGCTCACTTGTAATTATTGCTCATATTACTTGCAGCAACGTCGCTTTTCCCCTCTCTGTGCCGACGATCCACCAGGTATTGCGTGGCCCCGTCTCCAGAAAGGGACTCCTGTCCGACTCGTGAGCCCTGCCAAGATGATACCACGATGAGGCTGAGATCAAACACGCTGAACTTGGCCATGGGCCATGTGCCACGAAAACTAACGTGACCCCTGCCTGGCCCTTTTCTCATATTGCTGTCCCCATATGCCGCCAAACTTTGCGCTGTTTCCATTGCAGTGGTTTCTGTTCTTCTTCCAATCCTTCTCCAACAAGACCCCGTCTCTTCATTGCATGTTTCTGTCATTCTTTTCTCGTTGCCTTTGTTTTACTTTCAAGCAGGATATACCCTCTTGTTCTGTCTGGCCCTAGTGACGGCTCGCAGTCGCACCACATTGGCTACCCACAAGCCCACCATACGAATATCCTACCATGAGCCGCCGACGTCGATTACTCTACATTGTTCTTGTCCTCACAATCGCCGTCGCGGCAATCTACAACTCGTACGAATGTATCGGCCGCTTCCTCCGCCTGTTCGTGCCCCATACCGGCTATCCTCTGAACCAAGACCAAGCGCTGGCGCGGTTCAAGGTGCAGAAGCAGCAGCCCAAAAACGTGCCGCCCATAATTCACCAAGTCCTCCACAATTGGAGACCGCTGGTAAACGACTCGGCTTTGCTCCCAGAATGGGAGGCCCAACGCCAATCGTGCAGGGACAAGAACCCTGAGTGGGAGTACAAGGTGCGCAGCTACGGGTGCGAGGCCCTCGGACCAGCTATCGCTAACGTTGTAGCACTGTAGTTGTGGACAGAGGACATGTCTCGAGAGTTTCTCCGAAATGAATATCCCTGGTTCATGGAAACGTATGAAAACTTCAGATATCCTGTTCAAAGGGAGCAGACGATTCGATACTTTATACTACGACATTACGGCGGCATATACATTGACCTTGATTTTGTAAGAACATAACCCGTTTGCCTCATTGCCGTCTGCGCCCTTGACCTTGTTTTTGAAAATATCGTGACTTGCGTCATGCTTCGTTTTTGAGACCCTCGGCCAATACCACACCGTCTCTCATTCACAATCTAACACGCGCTTCCTCTCATAGGGCTGCGTCAACAGTCTCGAAAGCCTACGGCCGTACTCAGTCTTCGTCTCCGATCACCGCCGCGGGACTTTAAGCGACAAGGTCCTCGGCGGCGCCCCCAACCACCCGTTCTGGATCAAAGTCACCGAGACCATCCCCCGATACTCGCACTGGTACCTGTTGCCGTTCCTGACCGTGCTCTACGGCACCGGTCGCTGGTTTCTCACGGCCACCTGGGACAGCTGGCATTGGGAAAACTGCCAGCAGACGCTATTCCACTACGGCAAGCCGGCCAACTGGCTTACCCGGCTGTCGATGCCGCGGTGGCGCGGCGCCCCCAAGTGGTCCATCTTCAGCAGCTACCACGGCGGCACGCCCGACACCTGGCCCATTGACATATTCGTGCTCGGCCGGAAGCATTGGATCGTGTCCATCATCAGCGGCGTCGTGGGCTGCGCCATTGGCATCTACCTTGGCGTGAAGCTGTTCCGGAAGAGGTGCGCTCGACGACGAAGGGGCTACAGGCCGGTGTCTGTTTTAGAGAGTCGCGTGTAGTGGACTATATTATATATACATTATTTGCATATTAGCGATCTTGGCATTTAAAGCGATTTAATTTAACTTTTTACTGCATTATTACACAATCCATTTCTAAGGCAAATAATTCAAGTTATTATATAAAGAGTATTACTAGGGGCACAGTTACATTTTACTAGGGACATAGGAGCACGTGACGCTCTATAAGCGATTTTCAGGAGGTACCTCGATTTTTACGTACACGTATATATAAATATAAGTATCTTTAAAAAATAGGCTATATTTATATTTTCTAGCTACTACCGCCACTAATACCACCTTCCCCGCGCCGTTAATTAAAGCTCTTAACACTCGCTAATTTACTTAAAAAATGTATTTTCGCTATTTTTAATGAGTATTGCTAGGGGCACAGTTGCATTTTGCTAGGGACACAGGAGCACGTGACACTCTACTAGCGATTTTCAGGAGGTACCTCTATTTTTACGTGTATATATATATAAATATAAGTATCTTTAAAAAATAAGCTATATTTATATTTTCTAGCTATTACCGCTACTAATACCACCTTCCCTACACTACTACTATTAATTAAAGCTCTTAATACTCGCTAATTTACTTAAAAAACGCGTTTTTATTATTTTTAATAATTATATACACATTAGAGCTAGATTAACGATTCTTCCGCGCTAATTCCTGCTATAACTATAACCATAACCCCTACCGCCGCCGCCGCTAGCGGCGCTAGCGAGGTCGCCCTAACTAGCTAGTTTAGCTTATATTCTTATATAATAAACACTTAAATAAAACAGCCGCGTACTCTATTAAAAAGAACGCCCTAATTATAGTAATAAGAGGGCTTTATAATAGTTTAATAGGTGCTACTATTCTAGCTAGTGTTAATAAAGCTAGAATATTAATTTTATTAATAAGTAATAAAAAAGGGAAAAAGGGGAAAAAGGAGAAAAATATAATACTTAATTAAATTAAGTAAGTCTAAAAGAGTATATAGATTATAGTATATATATATATAAAAATAGTAGTACTACACTAGTGTGATACTAGTGGAGTATCATGTGCTCTTATATCCCTAGTAAAATATAACTATACCCCTAGTAATACTCTTTTTAATAATTATATATATATTAGAGCTAGATTAATGATTCTTCTACGCTAATTCCTACTAGAATATATACTCGCCGCTGCTATGCTACCGCTGCCGCTATTAATTAAAGCTCTTAACGCTTGCTAATTTACTTAAAAAACGTATTTTTACTATTTTTAATAATTATATATATATTAGAGCTAGATTAATAATTCTTCCACGCTAATTCTTACTATAACTATAACTATAACCCCTACTAGCGCTAGCGCTAGCGCTATATAGTGCTTATGCTAGCGCTAGCTCTATATAATACTTATACTAACGCTAGCTCTATATAATACTTATACTAGCGCCGGCTCTATATAATACTTATACTAGCGCTAGCTCTATATAATACTTATACTAGCGCTAGCTCTATATAATACTTATATTAGCGCTAGCGCTAGTACTAGCGCTAGTAAGGTTACCTTAACTAGCTAGTTTAGCTTATATTCTTATATAATAAACACTTAAATAAAGTAGTTATATACTTTATTAAGAAGAGTACTTTAATTATAGTAAATTAGGCTAAGTAAGAGAGATTTATAATAGTTTAATAAGTATTATTATTCTAATTAGTATTAATAAAGCTAGAATATTAATCTTATTATTAATAACTACCTAAGGCTTACTATAAAGGTTTTAAATAATATTAGGGTCTTATATTTAGTAAAGGGGTTTTTTAATATCTTAATATATAATTAATATTAAAATTACTATAAAAAAACTACCTTTTTTACTAAAGGTTATTAAAGCTATTAGTAGGTATATATAAAGTCCTTACTAACTATAAAATTAGTAAAGATAAGCTACTTAAGCTAGTATATATATAGAAGCCTAAAGTAGTAACTATAATAATAGGTACTACTAGCTAGTAGTAGCTATTATTAAGGGTTATAAGAGTACTTAATTAAACTAGTAGCCTTATTATATTACCTAAGGATATACTTAAGAGCCTTCCTTAAGATATAGATAGGTAGTTTACTAAGTTACTTATAGTTAAAATTAGCTATCTAATAATATACTATTATAGCTTATTTTTAATTATAATCTTATTCTTTTTATTTAATAACCTATTTAAGGTAGATATATAAGTATAGGAGGTCTCTAGTCCTAGTTACTAGATAGCTTTTAATATCTTTATATATATATTTAGTAAAAGAATTAGTATATTAGTTAAAATTCTAATATTATTTAATTAGGTATTTAGCTTATTATTATTATATAAGTATATAGTAGCTAATAATATATTATAATATCTTATTTTACTAGCTATATTAGTTCTTTATTAACTACTAATAAGTATTAAATTTAGCTTTAGTTAATATAAAAATAACCTTCTTTTAAGTAGCTAATATACTAGTATAGTTATTCTTAATAGTAGGATTTATAGAGTTATTAGGGTTAAGGTAACTATATAAGGGCACCTTAACCTTCTCTAGCTCTACTATATTATTATCTAATTTAACCTAGTTTATATTAATAGTGGCTTAAATATTTATATTAATATAGAATATATAGAGCTACTATTAAATATTAAGCTAGATCTTATATAGTACTTTCTTAAGCCTAGCTTTATTATTTATAAGAATAACTATAGGCTAAGGGATATTAAGAGATTAACGGAATTTATTAAGCTAGGTAAGTAGCTACTTATAGCCCTTAAAGGTCTTTATATTAATAAGGCCTTAACTAAGGTTAATAATAAAGTTCTAATTAGTTATACTAATAACCTAAAATAGATATATTTTAAAGTAGTTTATTTTATATATATTATTAAGCCTAATAGTATATAAGAATTATTTCTATATTTTCTTATATTAGGGATAAGTCTAAAAAATAGTAATAGGCTTATTTCTATTATATTTAACCTAATAATAAAGGCCTTATTATTAAAGAATTTAAATCTATTATTAGGTAAAGGTTAGGCTATTTAGTGCCTCCCTTTTAATCTATTAATAGTTATTATATATATCTTTATCTATTTAATAAGGTATTAAATTTAAAAAGGTAATTTATATAATATCTCTAAGTTCTTAAAGGAGAAGAGCCTTTAGCTTAAATAGCTTAGCTTTAAGTATTTAATATTCTTTAGTTTAATAGTAATATATTTAATAAGTAATAAGATTAAGAGATTAATAGTAATTATAAGAGCTAACTTTAACCTTATATATTTACTAGTTAGTTAAGTTTTTATTTATTTTAGTATTAATTTAAAATTAGTAATTTATCTTCTAAGAGTTATATCTTTAAAGGCCTTACCCTTAAGAGCTTTAGCCTTAGTTTTTATTATATATAATTTAGTAATAATTTATAATATATTTATTATTATATTAAGGTAATCTAGCTATTTTACTTTTAATAATTATAATACTATTTAAATAATAAAAAAGCTATAAAGAAAAAAAGAGAGTATCTAAAGAAAGAAAAAGTAATAGCTCTAGTAGTAGTAGAATTTAAGCTAAAGCCTTTACTATTTTTAGTAAGTAATAAAAGAGGGAAAAAGGGGAAGAAAAAGATAATAATAATATAATAATAGCTTATTCCTAATCTATAGTTAGTCTATTTCTTAGGTAGTAAGTTAGGTTTAAATACTATAAGGTAGTAATAAGTAATATCTATTATATAAGGAATTATTAAGAGTAAAACTCTTAAAACTAATTACTTAGAATTACTTAGATTAATTAATAAAGAACTAGACTATCTAACTATAAGAAATCCCCTTCCTTATATATCTATCTATCTCTTTATTATAAAGTTAGATTACTTTAAATTACTAGTAATCTAAGTAATCTATTATCTTATAGATTACTACTAGCTTACTATAATCTATAGTAATCTAATATATTATTAGATTACTACTAGCTTACTATAATCTATAGTAATCTAGTTATATAACTAGTTATCCTAATTAAGTAACTTATAGGTGCCTACCTAGCCGTTTCTCTAGGCCGCCTCCTTAGCTACCCTATATATTCTTATACTTTCCTTTATTTATAATATAATACTCCTCCCCTATTAGTCTTATCCTTAAGGCTATAATAGTTAGTCTATTATATTTTATTTAACTATAGGTTCTTTTCTATTTTTCCCTCTTATATTATTATATTTATTATATCTAACTATATATCTAAGTCTTATTCTTCTAAATCTAAATAGCGCTTAAAACTAGTAACTATTATTAAAGAGTTTAGGGTTATTATTATACCTTATTTTTTTTACTATTCTAAGAAGCTTTCTTATAAGATAATAGAAGGTATTTTTAGGTATAAAGAATATATTTATTAGGGTTATTTTTATAATAACTTAGGTATACTAGTTTCTTCCCTTAATTAGATTATCTTAGAATCTTAATATCTATATTATAAAGAAGAAGAGGCTATTACCCTTCTTTAATATCTTTAATATAAATCCTTTAAAATATTAGCTAAGCTAGAACACTTATAAAAATAATATAAGTTTCTTATAACTTATAACTCTACTATAGTTTAATATAGTCTTTAATCTCTTAATAAACTTAATAAGTCTAAATAGACTAAGTCTAAGGTTATTATATAAGTATAGTCTTTAGGCTATATAGATATATTAGATTAGAATATTATCTTTTTAGATTTATTATATATACCTAAGAAGGAACTAGATAGTTAAAATACTAGTTATTAAACTATTAAAGTAGGTCTAAATAGTTTATAAGGTTTTTTATAGGTTCTTAAGTATTTTTAGAGTTTAGATATCTTTTCTATTTAATAAGGTAATAATATTTTTTAATATTCCTTTTTATTTTAAGTATTTTCTTAACTTTATATTTATTAGTGTTATTAATTATAATTCTTATAGTAAGTATAAAATTATCTAGTACTTTTTTAAGTAGTAATATATAAAATATTAGATAGATTCTTATTTTATCTAGTAATAATAGTTTATAGTTAGTATTTAATAATTTTTATTTAATAAAAAATAATCTAATTTTTTTCTAGTTAAGTTTATTACTAGGCTGTTTTATTTTAATATTTTTATAGATAAGGTAAACTTTATATCTCTCCTCTAGGATTAGCGCTAGTAATCTCTTTTTATCTATATAATATTTTATCTAGTTCTATAAAAATATCTATTCTTATTATAAATATTTTTATATTTTAATAATTATTTCTATATATATAATTACTACTAGCGTATTTATATTATATATTATATATATTTTAATAATAAGGTTAAACCTATAGTTTGCCTTAAATAGTAATATCTTTATATTATTAACCTTAGAGCTATTATAAGCCTATTATATAAGTAGTAGCTATACTACCTAATTATCTTATTAGTAATTAATATAGTTTTATAAGTATTATTTAAGTATTTAGTTTAGAATCTCTATCTAACTATTTAATTATAGATAGAATACTATAGATAAGCCTTACTTAATCTTTATAGTCTCTATAAGGTATTTCTAGAAGTTAGATGTAAATAGTTTATTATAATCTAATATAAGCTTTATTAGTAGTCTATATTATATAATAATAGTTTTAAAAAATATATATACTAAGTCCTTAATATTACTTAATTCTATATAAGGAATATAATAAATATATTTTATAAGTTTATCTATAATAACTAAGATATTATTATAAACTACTCTTATTATAAGCTCTTTTAACTTTAGTAGTTTAATAATAAAGTCTATAATAACTATCTACTATATTCTCTCTAGTAGTAGTATTAGTTATAGTTCTCTATAAGGTATATATTATAATACTTTTACCTTTCTATATATATTATATTTATCTATAATTTATTATACTCTTTTTCTACTTTCTAGGAAGTTATATAATCTTCTTAATT